>KZ123296.1:6388-17982 GCA_002157025.1 Melampsora abietis-canadensis | reverse complement strand
TGAGAATCAAAAATCCATGTCAATGTGTGTCAGTATGAGTCATGTTGAACAGTATTTGGCTCAAGAGTGAATTCTGAACAAACATGACATGGAAGAAATACATGTAAATTCCATGTCATGTTTTAATGTTGGTATGACTCAACGTATCCCATAGTCAACCATACAATCGGGCAGTTAGAGCATCCCCAGCTAAATGCATTGGTCAAACAAGATACTCATGGACACCCTTGAAACAATAAGCGCCCCGGAACATCTCAAAAATAAACTCGCTGGAAGTCAGATATGGAACTTGAGGACAAAGAAGAAGCCACCCAACAGACCAAAAAACAATGTGGTTCCGATTTGTCGGGTAGCTATTGTTTGAAGGCAGGCCACAGCCAACCCACTTGTCCGGTACAACTGATCAACCAAGCTGTGGATGTAACCAATTTCGGTCTTCAAGAAGCATCAGATCCAAAAAGCACAGAGGTAGTCAAAGACAAAGATGAAGACAATCGCCCCATCATAGTTTTTAAAAAAGTTTCCTTCTCTCAATTGCCAACACTGGTGACCTCTCAAACCACACATTTGACATCACAACCCAAACACATATATAATTGTAGTCTATCAATCTTTCTCCATCTTCAAAGTCAGTCAACTGCCAAATCAAGATCATAAGTTAGATGATTGCGACAACAAACCCCTAACCCTAAGCAATGAGGAATATGTTGGATATACTCACAGTAAGTCTTGTGCTATTCTCTATGTTGATTCCACACTTTTTTCAAATTTTAACTCACATCCAACTCTTGAATCTTCCTACATACAGCCCTACAAGATTTTGACTCATGAGATGTAAGGTAATATACCTACCGGCTGCATGGTATTGTTAAATTATGTGCAGCTTAAGTCACCAATGAAAGCTCGGTTGGACAAGATGCATCTCAACGATCCCCTTTACCCCATGATAGACGTTATGCTAGGTAAAATTGAATTGTACTTGGACAAGGCTCTTGATTGTGATACTTTGGTTCTAGCGGCAGTATTCCACCCCGGTCTAAGAGTCCTATTCATTTCCCAGGCCTTCAAAGAGGGATCCTCTGTCCATAAGCAAGCCAAATCTTTACTTGGATGTGCATTTTCATCGGAACGTGATGCAGCTGAATTTTGGGATCAACCAGTCCCAATCGCAACCTCTCCGACTGAGTCTACTGGCAACCGTTTTGACTTCCTAAACTTATACAATAAGGTAACACCAGCAAGCAAGCTTAACAAGTTGGAACAATATCTCCAAGGTATAGATCCCATGGTATCTCCCAATCTCAACACCACAAACTTGACACCCCCTATTCCTTCAAAAACCTTTTATTAATGTTTCTCTACGCTCATTATGTCACGAAATTTGTTTTATACGTTTTTCTTTAATTTTTTTGTTGAAATCAAAAACGTTCTTTGTGGCCTGTAACTCTGTGAGACGCTGCGAAAAGAAAATTACGCTCCTAACTACTTTCTGGGCCCAACTCGATCTCTGAGTTACCGCTAAAGCCACCATGCTTGGCGGGTTTCAATTTCCACTACGTTATTGTTTTCCCCCCTGTTAGCGCTGCAAGCCAGGCCTGCGAGTCATAATCTATTCAACCAAACGTATTTACAAGATCCAAATGAGATTCTTATTAGCTTGCTTTCTATCACTTTCACCTCTCCTCGTGCTGGGTAATCTTGAAAAGCTCATTACTAAGTACAACGCGACCTAGGAAGTTACTCGAAGTTGTCTCAGCAAGCGATCAATTGGCTGGACGCTGGTGGACCAAAAAGTGGATCAAGTATGTACTTTGACCAACTCCTCGACTAGCAATATGATTTTTTCAAAGGTTCAACATTGGTCTGATACGAATCTGTGTACCCTATTGCGTTCAATCACAGCATTCGAAGCAGTAAAGGCAGTGTATCACCGTAGAGCTCGCGGCCAAGTGAAAACTGCTGATGTCATAGCGGGATGGATTAAGAACGATGTAAAGAACATCAATGGCCAATGAGTTCATCCTATGTATCCATCTAGAAGTCTTCGGCCATCCGACAAGTCATGTGAATCAGGAATGAAGATTTCCCAAGATATCAATCTGCGCTCATCGAAATGTCAGATCAACCCAATCAAGCTGGCCTATCACTTTTCTCACCTTGTGTGTAGTCTTCAGATGTAATTCCCATTTCACCACTGATTTGAACTCAATGATCACTTGATTGCTAAAGGGCATTGGTGAGGATCAATGCTAAGCCGAAGATCTAGGGTTTGGAGACATCCAGTCCACATATCAGCGCTATGATCAATAATGATCTTGATCATGTATCCAAGTTAATCTTTCATTCAAGTTCATCATGTGGGGAGAATCTTTTCATTTTTATACTAGATTGAGCTTGGTACGTACCACAGCGTACCACTCAATTTATCCAGTCAAGTCTAAGATGAGTGTGATATCGTTCATCATTATCATTCTCAATGTTTGCAAGAGATGATATAAAAACAATCAAGCATAGCATCCCAAAGTTGCAAACTCCTGATGTCATAGCCATTGGTGATTCCCCGGATACGTTGGTGGCTGGCGTTCTTGCAACTTCTATGAAGCATATCAAGTAGGTATGGACATTGGAAAATACGACTTATCAAAAGACAACTCAATGAGAGCAAATAAGATTTCAAGATTGTAATAAGTCTCGTAACTTGAACATGGTGTCAATTTCCTTCAAGTTACTAATACGTGTTCAATTGTCTTAAAATGAGTTCATATTCAAGGTACTCCAATTTGATCAATTGATAAAATGACGTGGAGAATTAAAGAAATACCTATCTTGAATGAACCAAAACGCAAAAGCTCATGAAGTGATATCTCGAACCTACTTTGATTCTTTCTTTGAGATAGAGTACGTGGATCTACCTACATCAAGCTGGAAGTAGGATTTGTCTATAAAATAAACCGCCTGAACCCAACTATAATGTTGATTTTGATTTTGATAAGATTGTGTGGTGAATGCATTCTAGGAAGAACAGAGGTTTCAAGATTGAGATCTTCTTCAGTAAGGGGGCGGGCTAGAGAATTGTAGGGTAATTTGAAGATATCATTTGATTATCACTTTTCATCAAAACTATCAATCATTCATTCATTCATTCATTCATCCAATCCATCCATCCATCCATCCATCCCTATCCATCCATCATGTCTTTGAATCTGAATCACTTTGGTAAATTCATATCAGCATTGAGTATTGGAAAACTACCAACCCAATCTCAATTAGATACAATCTTAAAAGCTTTACTTGATTCTCCAATCTTTCTTGATTCATCCAGTGAAATCATTGATTCATTATCCACTTTCCTTGAATCATTTCGTCAATTTGGAAATTCCAAGAATGGTAAACACATATCGTTCGACTTCATGTTGTATCATCATGATGTTGATCTGACTGTGTTGTGTGCATGTTCTGGTTTCTTCATGAGTATGTAGCTCGGAATCAGTTTCAACGATTACTTCATGCTACTTCAAATCTCGAACTTGAGCCTATCATCGAACTTCCCTCAACAAGTCAACGTAATCCGAAAGCACTGCTCTGTCTACCATCATGTACATATAACAAAGCTGATTTGATTTTGATTTCATAGGTTTACCAACACCTCAAGAACTCTCTCGATCGATCCTAGATTTCCTAAACCTATGCTTTTCCTCAACTGAGTTCCGAAGCCTGATCAACGACTCAATCGATCTGTTCATCCAAATCATAATCCCCAATACCTCATCCAAAAAACCACAAGATTTAATAGATCAAATCTCAAACTCTTTGGTTTCGATCTTACTTAGAATTAATAATACTTTCAAAACAAACCTTTTGGATACATTTAGTAAGACGTTTTCGATCGTTTCGGATTATGCTTATCATCTTTCTGATGAGATTGATAAGAATGAGGTTAGTGAGCTTTATGAGATCGGATTTGATTTGGTTTGTCAATTTACTGGAAAAGAGAAATGGGATGAATTGGGTGAAAGTTTGAGGTTGATGTTAGGAATTTTAAAGAATGATCGAGATTTGAAAAAGATAGGTGATGATGTGAGTCACTCTTTTGCTTTTTGTTTGGATCTCTTTTTGAGGTGTCGCGTGAACTCACAATGACATTTGGTGATTCTTGTTCGAAATCAGTTTCAGAATTTACTTTCAGAATCTATACATCATTCAGACATACTCTACACCTCCACTTTTTATAAACGATTGGAAACAATTTTAACTAAACTATGGAATCATACTAAACCAGAAAAATTCCAAACTCCAATCCAAAAACTCATTAACGTTATAAATCAAATGAAATCTGAAATCATTAATGATGAACTATCAATTAAATTAATTCAAAGTTTTGCCAAATTGGTAAATCATCTTCAGGTTGAAGAAGTTGAAAAATCTGTAAAGGGCGTTAAGAGAAAGGTTTCGAAGAGTAGGATTTGGAGGGAACTTTGGGTTTATCTTTTGCCTAAACTTTTGGCTATGATTCAAGTTGAACGATTTCTCTGAAGAATTTCACTTTGAATAAAGCTCTGATCGAGAAGGATGCCTTTTTTTTAGGAAATCCCATTACCAAGGATCGAGTTTGTATCACGAGAAATCGAGTTCGCTATTGATGTGAGTTTTGATTTCTATCAACTGGATAATCTGCCCTTCTCTTCAAGCTTATAATGAGACACGCATCTGTTCAATCCACGGAAGCCATTGACCTTAAGATCAATGTCAGGTTTCATGCCAGACCAAATCCGATTAACGAACAAGAACGTCCTAGAATTCAAGCACACCGCACCTCGAACGACGACCGCATCGTCCGTCCGTACCTCCTCAATCACATCCACCCAAATCCTCGTCATAAAAGGACTACGATTATTTACAAAGGATGTAGGGTTTTATTTCAAAAAGAAACGAGATCCCGAGAAGGGTTGGTTGAGTAGATGGACCACAACTGAATTTGAGGATGAAGGATTACTTGATGTGTTCGTGGGAATGGGGACTGATGATGGGATTAGTGCGGTGATGGAAATCGAGATTGGAGAGAATTCCGAGAAAGAAGATGGAAGGCTTTTGACGCTTAAAGCCACCCATCTTGATGTTCAAGTAAGCTTTTCTTCACCTCCTTCTGCTCAAGTCTTTCTCGAACCAACACATCTGTTTTTGATCGGGGGATTCCTGTGTATGAAGGGATTGAGCTTGTATCCTCATGATTCGACTCATCCGGTACTCAATTGGTTCTTAAAACCAGGTCTAGCCCTTTACCTTCAATCGAAACTATCAGAAACAGTCGAAAGCTATATTTCTCATCAACTCCAACTCCTCGAAGAACTCATCGCAGGGATCCAAGCCAGATGGGCCCGATCTCGTTCAGCCAAACCGTCTTCTTCTCCCCCAGAAGAAGGCGAAGACGGCGGAGGGGTGAGAAAGAAACTGTATGGCACAAACCTAAAGATTGAAGCCGAGGATAAATCGTATGTGATTTCGATTGGTGTAGGAGATAATTTGTTGAAGGGGAAAGGTATTGGGGGAAGGAGAGCAGGGGATTTGAAGAGGGTGAAGGAGATTGCTGGGTCGGTTGTGGAGGAGGCAAGGGTCGCTGTGCAGAGTAAGTTGGACAGGGTGAATCGGTTTGTGGAAGCTGTTGAGGAGGGTAGGGAAGCGGGTGAGGGGGAGGATGGTTGGAAGTCAGATGCTTTTGAGGTTTGATGAGGAGTACAAGTAGGATTCCAGAGGTAGAGAATGAGTAGAGGTTGATTTCTTTGGTGACTGATTGTTGGTATGTATGAAGTAGTGTTGGAAGATCAAGTGGGTTGTCAGATTTGTAGCAATTATCCTTAACATCATGTCATATTATTTGTGTTTTGAAAATGTATCAGATTATCTTAACATGACTCTTGATTTATTTTATGATGATATCATAGAGTACGGCCACAAAAAGTATGAGAGATCATGAAGCAGATGAGGCAACTGTGGTTGGATCTCTATAAGGCTATGACTATGCAAGTCAGTTGAGATGCGCATGTTGAAGCAGTTTGTGTAATTGGATTCATTCAAAAGTTCAAAGAATAGAGACTGCGGTATGATCTTTTCAGGAGTTTCAGCAATGATGACGTTGAGGTTATGTTTGACAAATGGAATTTCTTATGGACTTTGAGATTCGTTTGAACGAAATGGTATATAAAGTATATACTTATGAATCTGATGGACTTTCAATCTGGTACATATTCATACTGAAGCTTCATTCTCCTTGTGACAGTGGCAGAATATCTCTTTGAATATAACAAACTCCAAGAACAAATAAAGTCAACTAACATCAAATCATCGAAAGCTCTACCACAAAAACAAAACAAAAGAAATCCAAGACGTGACCCGGATCAACCACTCGAAGCGACACAGAGAAGAGAAAGGAAATGCCCAAGATTAGGATCCATAATCGAAGTTCTGTTAACTTGAATTTATCACTTTCACACTTAGTACCGATCCATTTTCAAAACAACATAAGACCACAAGAAACATGGGAAGTCGAAGTAGGAAGTGTATGGTATGCTCCTCTCAAAAATCTCAAACCTCCAAAAGCTCATGATGGACTGTTTTTTTTCTTCTGAATTTGGCCAGGTTCACATTCGAATGCAGACCAGATCGAATGAAGAACCGATTCTCAGCCATGAGATCTGCACAAACCATCGGGCTGATCACTCTTACTGGTGCCAGTATCGGATTGGTTGCAATCCCACTGACTGTCTTAGGATTAGCACCGGTTGTTGGACCTTCGACTGGTTTAGCACATCTAGCTACTCATAGCTTGATCACTTCTGCTGCTACTCCTCAGGTAAGAAAACACACCCTAACAAAACTTAGAGGATGTGTGTCGAAGAGAGGGTTGATTGGGTTTTGGGTTCTGGTTTAGGTTTTGGGGCTTACTACTTGGCTTGCTACTACGTTTTCCAAGAAAACAGTTTATTTGTTGGCAACTGAAAGAGGAGTTAGGGAGGATGAATTAGAGGAGACTGTAAAGGTTTCCAATATGATCATTGATAGTATCAAGTATGCGTCTCTTTCGAAAAGTTTGATTGATTTTACCAAACTTGGAGGAGGTAAAAAAGAAGAGAAAGTCGGAGGGAAGAGTAAGGAGATTGGGGTGATGGGAATCATGTGTGGCACGGGAGACTTGTTGGAGGTTGGAAGTAAATGGTTGAAAGATAAAGTTGGGGATGATACGGAGGATGGTATTGGTATGTATCGGATGGTTGAAGAAAGGAATGAAGAGATTGAATTTCATGAAGAGGATCAAAGTGGATTTGGAGAAAGTTGGACTTTGGTTGAAAAGAGCATAAAGAGCGATAGGAATTCAACTGATGTGAATTTGTTTAATTATGGGATAGTCAAAGGTGTTTATATTGGATTTGGTGATGATTATGAATTTGAGTGGCGAGAGAAAGTTGGGGAGGATGCAAAGGGAATGGGAAATGTTCATGGGTTTGAATTATGGGATTTGAAGTTAGGATCTATTGTGCGCTAGCTCACTGTGTCTTTCACTCTGGACACCAAAGAGTGGTTTTTTTTTTCGTTCGTTTCTGTCGCAATCAAATATCAGTGTATTTCATAAAATCATGTTCTTATTGTTTTTCTTCAAATGCACAAAAAAATGAAAAGCTTGTTCAAGTTTCTTCCCCCCCTAAGATTCGCAAAGGCCTGTGGAAATCATCTACAGGCCTACAGAACGATTGCAGAGATTCGGAAAGGATTTATTCATTGGTTTGGTTTCCCTTGCAATCCCTTTTATGTTTGCGAAATTGCTCATTGAGAGCAAGTCATACAACTCGGGATGAGAGAGATAACTTTCTGCATATCATTGACCTGTAGATTCAATGCGCAATATCTCATTGTATGCATTGGATTCTGATCCAATTGCATCCCCAGAGGTTATCCACCGTGAGGGGGGCCAGTGCAATATGTGGCTCTGTAGAAATAAAAGGGTTCTTATAGGGAGCATGATGGGAATTTGTACGTATGAGTACTTGGTGGTGGGATTCCACATAAAGCCATGATAGCTTTGAGTCGAGATTGCTAAAGCCATGAATAATGATTGACAATTGATGAGGTTAACTCGGATTGAGTCTAAGTAAGATCGAATACAACTTCATTTGCCAATTCACTTCATTTGACTCTTCACTTGATTTGTACATGATGATGATGATGAACAGAAACTTGAGACGAACAACTAAACTGATTGGGATACCTAATCCTATTCATCTTACAGTGCGACTCCATCTACATCGAACTCCGAGACTTTCAAACGATTTTTCTATCTCAACTAGGGCACAACCTATACTTGAACAACTATCAATATTACCAACATCTCAAGATCCATTACCAGGACTTTATGATGGGAAATGGAAACAAGGTCATGGAGAGATCCTAATCCCATGTGATCCAGCAGATGGAAACCCAATAGGACCCACCATCTCAGCCGTCAACCCAACCGAAACAACTGCGACGATCTTCGCAGCCCGTCAAGCAGCCTTAGAATGGAGAAAAGTACCAGGACCGAAACGCGGTGAAATCTTAAAGGAAATCAATCAAAAACTTACCCAAAAGAAAGAACTTTTAGCTTCATTGATCACGATTGAGATGGGTAAAATCAAAGCTGAAAGTTTAGGTGAAGTTGAGGAAGCGATTCAAATTTTTGATTATGCACTTGGGCTTAGCAGGATGTTTGGTGGTAAAGTGATCTCTAGTGAACGTAAGGGTCATGTGATTCAAGAGATTCCAAACCCATTGGGATTGGTTGGTGTCATTTCGGCGTTCAATTTTCCTTGTGAGTCAAACACTTTCCAAGTCTTTCGACCGAAATGAAAAAGAAGCATGTTGATCTGATGCACTTCCCTCTCGTCTTTATCAGGCGCGGTTTACGGTTGGAATTTTGGTCTTTCCTTCATAACTGGTAATTCAACCATCTGGAAGCCATCACCTTCAACCCCACTAACAGCGATAGCCATGACCAAGATCATCACAGAAGTCATCGAATCCCATGGTTTACCAGGAGCTATTGCGGCCTTAGTTTGTGGTGGGAACTCTGTTGGTCAGACACTCGTTCACGATAAAGGTGTTGATCTTGTTAGCTTTACTGGAAGCGAACGTGTAGGCAAGGAGGTAGGTCAACAAGTGCAAGCTAGGTTTGGAAAGACATTGTTGGAGCTTGGTGGGAATAACGTAAGAATCATTCGAAATAGGTCTTCTCTTTTTATGATCTCATGCATGTCTATTTACTAATCTCAAGATATGGGGTTTGGCAGGCACTAGTGGTGATGCCGAGTGCGTCGATGGACCTTGCCTTACGTGCCACTGTGTTCGGTGCAGTAGGCACTGCAGGCCAAAGGTGTACAACCACTCGTCGACTATTTCTACATGAGAGTATTGCCCCTCAATTCCTCAAATCTCTTTTAGCCTCGTATGCTCAAGTCGCCACTCGCTCAGGTCACGGCCTTGATTCGGGAACATTGATATGTGCTCTACATACTCCTGCAGCTGTTGAACAACACGTAGCTTGTATCGAAGCCTGTAAGGCTGCAGGCGGCAAAGTCTTGTTCGGTGGTGGTCAACCAAAAGACCGAGCAGGCTGGTTTGTAGAACCAACGGTGATTGATTGGGGTACGGCTTTACGTCGATCAGAAACTATTCCTGAGATCGTTCGTAAGGAGAGCTTTTCACCTGTATTACATGTGGGCACATTCAGTCGACTTGAAGAGGCGGTGGCGATGACAAACTCGGTGGATCAAGCTCTGAGTAGTTCTTTGTTCTCCAGGTAAGTAGATTCCTTCCTAGTTAAGTTTTCTAGATTTCAAGATGATATGTCCGGCATTGATAGCGAGATGAGTATTTTAGAAATGTGGGAGACTTATTTCACTGGACCGGTCCTGAAGGATCTCGATGTGGAATAGTGAATGTGAACGCAGGGACAAGTGGTAAGTATGGATATCATGGATGGTCTCCCACTTTGTCTCCATAACTTGAGCTCTCGATCTCCTTTGGTACTTGCTTCACACCATGATCAGTAAGCTGATTTTTGAATCTCTGAACAAGGTGCTGAGATTGGAGCAGGATTCGGTGGGAATTTTCATACGGGTTGGGGACGCGAATCTGGAGGAGACGCGTGGAAACAAGTTGAGTATTCTACCGAACCGATAGTTGTTGTTTCTTCGCTGGGTTGGACCATAGGACGTGGTAAAAAGGACCAGATGACTGACTCTGATTATTGGATTGAATTTGTAGTATTGTCGTTGGTCGAGTTGTACGATCAATCATTCAGAAGAGATGCCTTTGGCACAGGGGATCAATTTTAGCTGAATCAAATTGATTGAGGTTTGAAAGTCTTTGACTAGTTTGATTGTTTTATGTCCTTTGGTCATCAAAGTGTTTGTTGTTGTAAAGTACTGGCTGGTTAATGTTTTTTTGCAGTTGTAGTTTGTTTACAGTCTTGAGCCTAGCAATGGAAGTGAGTAACGCTGTGTGGTAAGAAGATTAAAGTTGGGCTCTACAGCCAGCTTATGTCAGGATGAAGTCTTTAGTAGAGGGGGTGTGGTCCTATATGCTAAGATTTTGATATGCAAAATTTCATGTCTCTCTGATACAAGGAAGAAAAGTGAAAAGTGTTCTTCAAACCATGTAAGCTCCCATACCCGAAGACTTATGTGACATGATATCCAGGATCCTACGATTGGAGTGCATATGGCCTACACCCATCATCAGTGCCTCTGTGAAAAACATGTGATGTTTAGAATTGATTGCCAGGGTATAAGTCATTCCTATAGTACTACACACCTATCTTCTTTCTGAAACCAATGCTAGACTCTTACTATGTGGATAATCTCATGCTAATTTACCTTGAGGCAAATAAACTCCTTGACTGAATTGATCATCAATTTCGATTCCAATCCCTTATTTTTCTCCAACTTGATCTTCGCCATGTTGGCCTACCAGGCTCGAGGTTTCAACTTTTTGAAAGTGAAGATCTCGCATTGTTTCTACGATTCTTTGGTACTTGGTACACCCTTTTTGGGTATGGTTGACTTTAGCTTCCAGTGTTACTTTTCTTTTCCAAAGTGAGTAACAGTAAGAAAAATGATTGGCATGATATGTTTCATCTGGGGCAACTGTGTTGGTGTTATTGATTGGGGACAGCTCATTTGTGGATGTTATGGTTTTTGTAAAGTTTCATTTGTGAGTTTTATTTACTTGTTCATCTGGATGCAAAGAGACGGATCCTTCGGACGATTAGTCACAGCAACGCATGCATGTTTTGACGCGGACAGTGTCAAAGATATACAGATTGATATTGGTTCCTTTATGCATTTGTAAATGATAGGCAAATAAATTTGTACTGGAAGGTATATGATAAAAGGTGAATAAAGAATGAGAGTCAAGAAACCAGCTACAATGATTCTTACGGTCAGCTACAAGTGTGTAGTGCAGGGGATATTAATTAACATGAGGGTGTTTCGAATAAATTAATCATACATGTCAAAATTAGAGATGGGTGGGATGAGGATGGTGAAGTCAATGGAGTTTTGCAAAGT
>KZ123292.1:0-10546 GCA_002157025.1 Melampsora abietis-canadensis | reverse complement strand
AGCCATGATATGCGATTGGAGGGCCAAAATGGGCAAATATTTAATATCTAATTCATGTCAATTAGAGTCTGGATTTATAAATGGCTTCTTATATATTTGACCCATGATGCAAAAACTTTTGGGTTGAACGGGAGAAAGAATTTGCTGAGAGCGCATGAAATTCAAGAAATCATTCAGGTATAGATAATGGTTTGTACATTAGATGTGGATTTACCTGATCAAACCATCATGTGCTGGTAAAGATCTCATCAATCAATTTGAAGAGTCTTTCTATTGTATGATTGGTACTTTGTACATTAGATATGATATGATTGAACATGCTCAATTATTGGGAATCTACACTTTTTATTGAGATAGTTGAACAGTCTTACAATCATAGAGATTGTTCTTTTTATATTGAATGTGGTTTAAACAAATGAGATCCATATCCCACTCAGAGCTCAGAGTATGTACCTAGATAAGCTGTGCCTGAGCCAAGGAGACACAGGCAAACCAGCTGCTTTATTATGGTGTTCTCATCATAGCAGCCGGACAATCCATCACTCTACACCAAAAGATATCAAAGCCAATCTAATAACTGAATGAAAGTATGAAATTTGAAAACATCCAACTATGTGCCATAGGTTAGGACAAGGAGGACCAGGAACACCACAGCTGAGAAAAAGAGGGTCAAAAATCAATTCAGTTTCCGGATAGGAAAGCGTAGTTTAGATCTCAGGAGTAATAGATGGAGGAAGAGGACGAGGAGTGGGAGGAGGAGGAGAAGGAGGAGAAGGCGCAGGAGGAGTGGGAGTGGGAGGAGCTACTGGACCAAGTTCTAAATCCTTCTTTATCTCAGTAGAACTCTTCTTTGGAGGGACATCAAAGTAAGAGTAAAGAGTTTGAGAAAAGAGAGCAGCCCAGAAAAGGATGAGAGATAAGGATTTGATGATTTGTTGGATGACAAACTTGGCAGGAACTTGATAAGAGGAGAGTTTTTGAGTGATCACAATCAAAACAATGACAGGAGAGAAGTTCAAAGGAAAATAAAGGAAGATGGATTTTTGAAACAATGACCAAAGATTTCTTTGAGGAGGATTTCAGAGGGATCCATGGCAAAAGGTTTAAGAATGGTACACAGGTTTTTGTGGGATGTTTGTGTGAAGTAGTGGTAGTGGTAGTAGTAGTGGTTAAGGATTGAGGAGGAAGACAATCAGAGAAAGGGAAGGTATTTATACCCTGAATTTCACGTGTCAAAGCTGATCTGCACGTGACATCCCAAAAATGTTATCAGCATTTTGACATAGACTGATAATGTTTATAATGTAGAGTATTTGCTTTTATTCCTTTGCTCTTGTGATTGGTAGTAGTCCAACTTTGTCTTTTTATTCATACATACTGACATGCATCTTTTGACCTGTAAGTCAGGACAGACCCTCTGAGGACATTCACAGAGTATGGCTAAACACTTGCTCTTTCTAGTGGTAGCGACTCTCCTGAAAAGGTGCGCTGAAACTATAGAAAGATTTGGATCATGGGCAACATCATGGTCAAACTCTACCTCCCAAGAGAATTTAGGACACCGTTCTTACCACACTGTAGATCATTGGTTTTATCCTCTTAGATCTTGCTTTCTCACCTAACTCTTGACTTTGTGCGGCAATAAGTGAAGATGAATGTTTTCAGATTGTTGATGCAAATTCCAAGAGGTATGTGACTAGATTTTATTTTTTGCAAAACACTCTTTATACATACCTTTCTCTTCATACACATTTTTTTTGTTTGGTTTTCAACTTTCAACCACTCCTTGAGTATAGATTCAGACTTTCTCATCACTTCAAATACCTCCATTTCACACTGCAACTTAAGGCTAATGGATATCTCTTTGATCAAACCTTGTCTATTTACAACAAAAGGTTATAGGATACGGGTTATAGGATATGTATGCAAGTTACTTTGGAGCACTCGTGTGCGTCTGTTGGTCTTCAGATGGTTGGTTGATCTTCATAAGTCAAATGTTTTGAAACCAGAATCTGTGATCAATTTAATTTTTTGAGCTGATCTTTCTTTACCTCTTTCACAAATTCTCATTTGAATTAAATCTCACTTGATTTGGATTGGAATAGATAGGATGACAAAGTGATCTAGTGACAGTTTATTCTCCATCAGATCAAAGGATACTAGCAAGGTGTCAAGGACATGCATCTTTTGTTACTTGGATTACTTATGATCCATGGATGAGTGATGAACAATTTTCCATATTTGTATCAGTTTCACATGACTGTAAACTGATCTTTGCTAGTATCTCTCTCATCATACCTTTTACCCAAGATATAAAGAGGCTGAAGAAGGGGTTTTGTTTGAAGTGAGATTTTTCAGCTAGTGCATCTTTATCTAGACCTAGATTGTTACAACAAGATTTGAATAATAGTAGAAGACAATCAATGATTTCAACTGTTTCACTGTCATTACAACGTAATCAAGTTGGACAAATCAATTTTTCAATTTGAATCATGAATTAGGAGGCAAATGAAATCAAGATGAAGAGATGAGAATGTTTCATTTTTCACCTGGTAGGAATGAAGTCTTTATTTTACAACCTGTTATGGTAAGTTCTTTTTTCTCCTGTATCAGTTTATGGATCTTTGAATTAATGTTGAGGAGTGCCTTTCTAGGTAAAGGAAATGATTGCGGATCCTTTAAGTGAGATTAAGTTTATGAGAGATAGATTAGTGACTGTTTCTGAAAGTTGACAATTGAAATTGTTTGGTAGACCTGAAAGATCATTAAGTGGAAAATTAGGAAGGTAAAAAGACAGAAAAAGGAAACATAAGGTTTTTTTTGTTGTCAGTTCATTATGTGTTGTTGTAGGCTATGGTGGGTGCTTTTTGAAAGTGAAATGGAACTGTTAGTTTGAATGATTTTGAAGAGGCTTTGGGTTTGTGCAGTTGTACTTAAACTTGGGGCTGAGAGGAATGATAATTAGTTGGTTTGATAAAGGTCTTATATGATCAAAAGTTCAATTTGAAGTGAGTTTTTTCAGCATCTTTATCACGCAGATTGATACAAAATTATTATTCCCAATCATTTCTTCTACCTCAAAGACACGGCAGCGAGCCGAATCACTTACACTGTCCGGCAGAGTTAAGAGAAGACTGCCTATGAGAATTCGTCAAGTCAGACCCAAAATGATGATTGAGAAGAAGTGTATCTTGACAAATTGAACTCGTGTTCACTAACAAAAAAGTAAGCATCTACATCTTGGACGTGTCAAGATGGGTTTTCGAGCAATACTCCAACCTTGGGCAGCTGCAAATCCAATCACCCTCATATGCACACCGAATCTTGTCCCGTTTTTACATTCGATTTTCATAATCCATGTCACAAGGTTTCAGGAACTTCAGGTGTGACATGGAGAAAGCTGTCTGACTTGGACTGTGTGACCACTGCGATGACGTCTTATATACTAGCTTGACTATGTGATCGAAAAAAAATGGGATGCACAAAGGGGCGAATGTTCACACTTCAACAAGATTTGAGAAGTTTTGCAATTTTATCTTTTCAGCGATACTCACCCGGGGTCTAGGTCATACGGGCTGTGTTGGGTCGGAACATACCCGGCCCTCAGGTTGCCGGAAGATTCGATATCCGCGAACAAGAAACTTGATCGACTGACTCTGTTCTGCTCAAATCGATTATTCGAAAATTACAACCACAACAACTGAGCATTCGTAACAAATCAAACTCACTCCTCCACCATTCGTTCAAGAAAAGAAAAAGAATCAATGACTTCAAATACTGAATCAATCCAACCTTCTTCATCTAATTCAAATAAAACTTTACCTTCAATCACATCAAAATCAGGTTACATCTTTCCTTCCATTTATTCATTTCCACCTTTTTTCACGTAAGTTTCTTTTCTTTCTATTGGATCCTAAAAGCTTGAAACCTAAATAACTGATGTTGTTTTTTCCTACAAACCCTTTGTAGTAAACAACCTAATCCACAAACTTGTTCACATCAATTTAAATTATGGCAAGATTTAATTTTATCATATTGTAAATTTCATAGGTTATTTAAGATTGAATTGAATCCAAATACATCAAACTTTGAATTGTTTTATAATGCTTCGATCTCACGTAAATGGGTTTATTTTATTTCAGAAAAACTTGATTGACTGATGGATTCTAATGATGATTCTTTCGGGGGCCGGGGTTGGGGTTTTGGGCAAATCGATATTGGATCAACAAAAAATTAGGAAAATTGTCAATAGAGACGATACGAGCAATTGCAGATCTGATGGTCAAATCAGGTAGTTGAATGTTCTAAAAAGATCTGTTCAGATTGAGCGTAGATTAATTGACTTTGATAATTCTCCTTAGGTGCAGCTGATTATGATCCACCAAGACTCCCAACATCAAATCAAACTTTATCAAACCATCTGATAATTTATTTTTATCCTATAACTCATTGGTCGAATTTAATTTATGATTACATAGTTTCAAATGGACTCACAAACTCAATAATGACTTTATATGAATTAACTTCAGATGAAGTCAATGTTGAATTGAGAGGATTAGATGAATTTGTCTTGAGAAAAGCTTTAGGTCTGTTGGTCAAGCAAGGTAAAGCTAAAATCTTTAAAGGCACAGTAGATGGGATTGGCGGTGAAAGCGATGGTGTTAAGTTCTTTTAACATTTCTGATTCTTTATGACATTTGTTTGACATCTTGGCCTTTCAAGATGGAAATTTGTAAATTTTGACATTGTAGATATAATCTTCAAAAATCTATCATGTCTGTGTATGCTTTTTGGATAGTCGAAAAAAAGTGTATAGCTCTTTAGAATTCTGTTTTAATAAAAATCATTCTGTCCCGTTTGTTGGTATTGGGACGTTCTTGATGCGTTTGATTTTTCAATTGTCATTTGAATCGGAATCATGATGCATTGAGAATCGAGATGAGATATACAGGGGTACACAAGCTTACACGCACACTGAGTCACTTGACGAAGGACGCGCGGCAGTTTTCCCTTCATCCGCCTGCGCAAGCGTTGTGTGAGGAATAGCCAAAGCATGCGCCAGAGAATCAATCCGCGAGCGCAAGCTTTGGTACTGCGCGCAATGTTTACCTTTAGAAATTGCAGTTACTTTGCTCATTGAATGCTTACATGAGAATGAATACTTATCCTCTCCTTTGAAGACGTCCTTGATTCTGCGGAGAATTCGTGGTGCGCAAATGGAGATATGTGACTTGTACCACTGCGGTGTTTTACGGGGATCTTTTTTCGAGGTGCGCTGATTTGTCTTCGCGATCCTCACCGCAGAGCTTCCTTGGGAATGATGAATAGCTTGCCATATCATATTATCTGCCCCTAGCCATTCGCTCCATTCATCGCATGTGCTCATCAAAGTGACTTTAACACTTGCCGCCAATTCTGATACTAGCTTTTGACATCTAGTTTCAACAATGAACCGATCAATCAATACGATGGTTCTCACATGTGCTCATATTCTTCTGCAATGGTGGTCCTTTGTTACTCCTACCTCTGCTACAGACCCGTTTGATTTGGGGGAATTATGCTATCTGAAGGACGTAGGTGAGTAACATACATAGCTACCTCCTCGACATTGCGATTTCTGGGATTGATGAGACCGATTCGGTCCTCATGTACCAAATTATCTGCACACGAAGATTATCACAAAGATTGGCACATCTCTCCTGGTTCATCTGCAGGAAGCTCAAAGGACCATCTCATGAGATACTTAGACGAAACCCCAGAGCAGGAGAAGCAATCTTCCCCCTTCTTCTTTTTACCCTCTCATCTTCAAGAGAGTAATTTACCTCCTGGTATGTCACAGTTCCAAATGATTAACCCATAAAGTAAACCAGAACTGATAAACCCTGAACACAGGCGCATCCCCAGATGGATTGAAGGCACTGAAGCTAATGAACCAGCTGTTACAGTCACCAGTAGATGATTGGCCCGAAAGACTTTCGGGGATATTGATGACCAGACCATCTTTCAGAGTCAAGAACTTTTGGGGGTTTATTGGGGAACTTTCAGAGTTCATGACAACTCCAGTTCTACAAAAGACTCTTATTGAATTAAAAAAACATGAGAAAGTGATGGAAGGCTGGGACAAGTTGATATACAAACGAGTGAGAGAAGTACTCTCGGATGTAATGATCAGATATGAAAATAAAATGCAAGAGCATATTGGCTTACTCGAACTAGGAACACCACTAGGAAGGTATGTTAAGCTCAGAATATCACTTGCTTATTTTCAGCAGAGGTCTGATTGTGGTGCATCCTCACTAACACTCACAGGAATTCTGATAAGGTCATGAATATATTTACAAAAGAAGAGCAAGAAAAGCTAGGGAACTACAAAATATGCCTGGACCCAAAGTGGACTGAAAATGATGCATTGAATCTGTATAAATTATGGGGCTCATGTGAGTCAACATGCTTCTGATTTTCAATCATAATGGAACTTGATTATACATTATCTCAATTTAAGACCTGAGGACGTACATGGATGTACAAGGCTCTTCCACAGTCAAGGGAATCCTTGAGTCACAAGCAATCCTGATGCACTGGATGGAAAAGGACACATTCATGGCTAACAGCCCACTGTATGCACGTTATATCAATTCATTGAATGAACCTTGCCCAGAACTTACAAAAGAGATAGTAGCATTGGTTCATTCATTAGACAATAATTAAGTCTTGAACCTAAATCCTCTTGGAGACTTCCACTTTCAAAGATCATTGAAATTCCTTGTTTCATGCTCCCAGATCATTTAAGCGACTTCATACTTTTCAAAGACATAATTATTATGGAATTTATGATTCTTTTTTTGATGAACCAATTCTAGAAGACCAAAAAAATTTTATCTTTTGGGTCAAATGTGAGTGATTTTGTATGCTTTTAAGATGAAGTAATATCTGATTTCCTCTTTTGATCCCAAAAAATACACAAAAAGACATGCCATTCTATCTTGAGATGGTATCAAGGGCAGATTCAAAATATTGGCAGTGCTATATGACCTTTCTGATTGCTGAAAACCCCAAGGAAGGCCTCCTGGAATCCATCATGCAACAATTCCTTCACCATGCAGCTTCTGAACATCAGGGTAATTTGATAGCCAGGTTCTTAGAATTTGCTCTTGAACAAACACCCTCACAGTATAAAGTCTTCAAAGAAATCATGCAAGATGGGCTAGAAGAATTGGAAACAACTGATGTCCCTTTGATCTGGCAGGAGAAGATGAAACATGGCAGCCTATGATAATGTAGGCTGAAGAATAGATCAATCTAGAAACTGGTTGTACTGGTCACATTGTACAATTACATGACTGACAGGCATGGCATCTCACACATTATACATGGAAACTTTCTTTTCTTGCTCTGTTGTCTGACATCTTGTCTTTCATTTTTTGGGCTCTTGTATTGGATCTGAGGGTCTTTTTCATTTTTTTTCAACTTTAGCCTGGTCACTTTCTTTGCAAAAGCTGCATTCAAGTTAGTAGTTACACATTCAAAACCTTCTGTCTGGAAAAAATGTGCAAAACATTTGAATTCAAATGGTGGGTTACCCTTATAGAAATTGGGCTCACTGCATGATAAAATATCTTCTCCAGAACTCAAAGCAGGTAAGGGATTGGGGGAAAATACAGTGTGTAATTCAACAAAAACGTATCTGTTTAGTTTTCTTCTCCAATTTATCATTGAAATAGTAAGGATCTGTCTTTGAATCACAGAAAGAGAAAAAAATGATGCAACAAGAGAGTCAGTGGAAGTATCTATCCATGCAAAGAGTACTCAGACATGTAATGATTTGAGATGAAGAGAAAATTGAAGAGCATATTGGCTTACTTGAACACAAAAAGTATGTCACACTCAGAAGATCATCTGCCTATCTTCAGCATGGGTCTGATTAAATTTTATGTCTTACTGATTATTGAAGTAAGCCTAAAGAGGTCATAGATATCTTCACAACAGATGAGCAAGACAAGCTGGGGATATACAAAATCTGTATGGAGAAAGACTGGCACCTAGATGAGCAGTTGACTCTGTATAAAATATGGGGTTCACGTGAGTCAACATTCTTCTTGTTTTTACCAACAATGAAACTGAAATCCACCTAATCTTTATGAAAGACATGAGGACATACATAGATGTGCAAGGGTTGACTTCTGTCAAGGGAATTCTGGAGTCACAAGCAATTCTGGTCCACTGGATGAACAAAGGCACATTTGATGCCCAGAACCCAATGGGAACAGCTTTTAAGAAGTTAACACAACAACCTTTGCAAGAGCTTGCAGGAGAATTGGTAGAATCTATTTGGTCATTGGACAATTGGTGGTTATTGGATGAAAATATCTTCAAACACTTCAGGAGTTGAGGGTAATTGGAGCTTTTTGATTTGTGCTCCCAGTTCATTCAGATACCTCTGCTTTTTGCAAAGACAAGATGATTATGAAATTTACAATCCTTTGTTTGATGCTCCAGTCCCAAAATAAAAAGATACCTTTCTCTTCTGGTTCACACATGAGTGATTTTCTAGACTTATAAGATTCTCAGTGAGTTGATTCCCCCATTTTGATCCCAAAACCACCACACACAGACATGCCATTCTATCTTGGGATTATATGAAGGGAGGATATAAGATATTGGAAGTACCTTATGACAATTTTAATTCCAGAATGGCCTGTGGCAGGTCAATTGGAATTCATCATGCAAAAATTTCTTGAGAATGCATCTTCAGAAACCAAGCAAAATTTGATCTACATGTTTCTAGGGCTTACTGATGCAAGAATAGAACATTCCAACATCAAGAAAAAGATTGAAGAGGGGCTAGATGAGATGAGAAAGACTCATATCCCTTATATCTGGCAGGGAAAGACAAAATAGCTACCAGATATGAAGGACAAAGGATAGATATAACTGACCACTTCATGGTTTCACAGGTTAAATCTTACCAATTCAATCACACACCTAACAGAATCAGTATATTGCAATAATTAATCATACACACAGTGTTACTCCCTATCTTTCTGCTTCTCTGTTTTTCTCATTTTTGTTCTTTCTGTTTTTTTGACTGTATTCTTGTTTTTATCTGGGAGTTTCTAGCTAATTTTATTTCAAGCTAGGCCTTGCCACTTTGCTTTCAGAATATGCAACTAACCAAGTATACAATCCAAGCCTTCCAAAAAATTTGTGCAAAACTTATCAATAAAACCATTTGGTCCAGTCTATGGGCTCACCTCGTGTTACCAAATCACTTGCTGCACTCAGAATCAGAAGGGAACTGGGTTGAAAGAAGGACAGTCTTGCAAAGTGAGTTGAGCTTGCTAAAACCACTCCCATTGGGATGACTGCTAGCTTTCCAATCAATCAAACCTGCATCTCTGCTGAGAAAGTCCTTCATTTAAGGTGCTTGCATTGAGAAAGGTGGATGCATAACTGAGCAAATCCAAGGAACCATACACTTTTTTCCCAATCTTGTTTTTTAAAACCATGACAAGTCTTCTGCAGACAATCAAATATCCACTGCAAGCAGTCTGGATGGGCCAGTCATCTAAACTCTTGGATATTTTGAGCAAAAAGGATAATTCCTACACCACTTAGATGTATGACCCATATGCCAGCATTGGTAACATTGCAGTGGCTGTTGATAATAGTGTCATCCGGAGTAAAAACTACCTTCATAGAATATACCACTATTTTTGATTTTATCTGCTATTTCTTCATTCAAAAAACAAATTATGACTGAGCCATGTACTTGATTTTCTTGTGTTGATCAAATCAGCCATCTTGGTGTTACTAGTAAGTTTGCATTGATTTCATTTTCATCAAAAAGGTTTTGTAAATCTACATGGTTTTTGGGTTGCAACATCACTGAAATTCCATCAATCAAAACTGGATATCAACTAGGAAGAGTTGGTAGGGCAGCATCTATCATGCATGTCCACAAGTGTTTGTTTTTGTATAGCAAACATGCCTCTGCTTTAGTATTTGTGTAACAAACAATGTTGTTTAATGGTAACTTAGTTGCTCCCTTGACTGTGGCTGATTAATTACCATCTGTAGCTAAACCTGTGACTTGAAGTGCTTGATTTGTTTGTTCTATGATTGGTAAAGTGTGACAATTTATCCAGTGGATTTGAGTTTGGCAGAGAGCAAATGACAAATCAGCCCGGCTGGAATTCCTTCATGACCTTGTTGGAAGGGGGCGCTACCAATTTGGGATTACCTTTCTTCCCTCTTTGTGCAACCTTGTTCCATTTCATTGGAGGGAATGTGGTTGGTTGGGGGGCTACATTGATTGTAGCAGGCTGTGCCATTGGCCTTCCTGATAAGTTGTTGATGGTTCCCTGTAGTGAAGCAATGACCTGACAATGTGCATTGATTGTTTCCACTAGGACTTTATCTGCTGCTTTCTTGATTATTGAGAATGAGTATTTGGTGTCCACATTGGCCAGATTGAGGTTGATCATGCTTTTTGATTGTACATCATCTAGCATCTGTTTGATGACATTGTGCAGTCCGCTGTGGTTCA
>KZ123286.1:0-16505 GCA_002157025.1 Melampsora abietis-canadensis | reverse complement strand
TTTTGACATGGATTTTCCTTGTAAACTTACAAAAACATGGTGAACTTCTCCTTGGCTGTCTTTGTTTTTTGTTGTAATTCAATCAACAAGGTACATTTGGCTCCAAGGATACATTGATGCAAGTGTCATGGTTGGTATTGATTTTTCAGATCATTAGGTGGAAGAAAATGTACGGCCTATGCCAAAGGAAAGTTGTGAATGTAGGACAAAGTAGACTGTGATAAATTCATACAAACATGCCATAGAGAGTTTGTTGACTCTCAGATTAGGCACAGGGGGGCTGAGCTGAGACTCAGAGTGAGGCAGCAACACAACTGAGACCTTGTATAAGCTCCTGATTTCTAATGTATGTTGTCTTGTTTTACATACTTTTTATTTGGGATAAGTAAAACATAGCCCAGTCTTTGATCTGCGTCAAATATGACCAAAAAAACCTATCATCCCAATCAGAAGCCCAGGTCTGCACAAGTTGTTATATAAAAAGACACTGTCTTTTCCAAACTCATCCAAGTCACTGCTGGCCTCCTACCATGTCTTGTTGAGTCTTTCATTGGTGGTGCCAAGAGGCCATATATTTCTCCAAGTTTGTACTTATCAGCTACAATGAATGGTATTTTTTTGCAGACAAAAGGGGGTCATGAATCACTCTGAAGCAAAAGCAACCATATATTAAAAAAACACCTGAGAGAAGAAATTTTGCAGATAGGCTTCAATTATTTTGTTGCATAGACAATGGCATTTGTAAGCAGTCTATTATTAAGTTATAAGAGTTTTGTATTAGGTGTGACAATTTTTGAAGTATATATATAATCTGAGAGGGACATAATTTACATCCTCCTAGTAGGATATTATTGCCAAATCCATCATATATACCTCGGATTAAATGACCTGAGGCATTGAAGGTGGTGGTTGTAGTGTGGCGTATGTAGGACCTCATCTGATTTTTTGTGTACATCTTGAGAGTGATTTCACTCAATATTTTCCACATGTAGAAAAACAATTTGAAAAAGATGCTCTGCAGAGTCAAGTTGGGTTGATCAGTGAGGAAAGCGGGAAAATGGAAAAAAACTACATAAGAGGACATAAGTGCTGGTGCTCTCCAGCTAGAATTTCACAATTAGTTGTAATCTGAAATGGCATGGACGCGGCCATGCAGATGGGATTTGTTAAGCTAACCTTCACTTTGACAGATAGACATGTAGGCAGAGTTCAAAAACAGATAAAGAATTTGGTGCTAGTTCAGGAAGTCCTGGTGGTTCCACATCCAATAGCACAGTGATCAATTGACTCACCAAGAAAAAAACACCAATCAACATACTAAGAGAGACCAACTGGTAGGAGATGTAAGCTTATCGGCCCTCTTAATCCCCATATCTCCTTTGGCAGCTCAAGTAACACAACAATCCACATGCCTCTACATGTACTTTCCTTTGATGGTCAGCTTCTGATACCAAGTTTCAATCTCATTCTGGTTTACGAGATTCCACATGATGGATATTTTTGCAGAGCGCTCCTTAACCGCATACACCACTCTGCCAAGAAGAAAACCTCTTGGAAAAAACATGTACTGTTGAAGGGTCTGACATTGTCAATACATGGTATCATCCGGAAAGGTGTCCACAACGCATGTGGTGTCACAGAATACCTCATTTTTCAGGAACCAAAACCAATCAACCAAGGTTCTGCGGACAGAATATGACTCAATCTGGTGACTGTGAGCCACAGTAGCTGAACACAAGTTTTGTTGACAGAGTTGTGTTGCAAAGCACCTATATAGTCAATGACATGAATTATGACATCATTGTGGATAGGAATGTTCTTGTAGTTCTGAAATCCACCCATAGGCAGCAATATCATGATGAAGACACAGAAAAATATATGCTTAAATTTGGTAATGTGTTTGAGTCTGTTACATTTTTGATTGCTCCGTTGAGCAATATTGATGTTGAGGTTCTCAATATCTAGCCTGAAGCTTGATTCCATTGCTTTGTGCGCACTGTGGTATTTTACATGCCTCTCATACATGAAAAAAAACATATATGTATGCGCAGTCACATATGCTATCCGTTTGAGATCTTTTCACAATGATACTAAGGATCTATCAATTCAAACAATTGCACAATAATGGCAAGATACTGGTGATAATGGTGAAAGAGAAAAAGTGGGATGATAGATTGTGAAGAGGTGGGTGCCTACTCACTCAAAAGTTAAACCCTTGAGTTTGATCAATTTTCACCAGTACATATATCTCCATTGCCAACAAACCAAATGCCCAATTCATACATCTCTTATTTGTGATAGCATTTGAACATATGAAATGCCTAGTATGGGAAATGTGTGGTTCAGATCTAGTTGAAGCTGAAATTGCACATATTAAGAAAATTCTAGAAGTAATAAAGGTAACAGTACTTATGAGAGGAAAGCACCTGTATCTCACCCATTTATGAGTTAAATCACAAGGAAGCAATACATTGTAAGTAAGAAATTTGCTTATAGTGATAATAAGACAAGTTTCAATGGATAAAGATCAAACTTGTCCAGTGGACTCATAGGTAACTGTATATAATAAAAAATTATAGCTAAGAGTTAAGAAACACACACATAAGAATGGAGAAACATATCAAATAGGACAAATAACAAAATAGAAACCATGACAACATTTTGAATGTTGAAAGATAACAAATGAGCACACATGGAGATGAGATCACAAATAAATGAACAATCAGATCATATTTGAAAGACCAAATAGCAACACCATTTGAATCAGATGCAAAACCAGAGGAAGATAAGTAAGTGCAAACCGATGATGCTATCTTTATAAAGGTGTGATATTACTGCTCCAAGTGATTTGTACCATCATCTAAAAAGTCTTGGATCAGAAGTTAAATCAAAAGTGCCATTGAGAAAAAGGTCCACGTGGTAATTGTTGGACTGGAAAGCCAAGAAAGTCTGGGGAGCCTAGTTTGCTCAAGGCCATGGAATTGTACCAAGATTTAAGCAAATGAATAATGCATAGTGTGGGAAATATGTTCTTGTCTAGAAGTCTACATATAGTCCTGAACATATTTTCAGGTATAGTCAGGTCAGGGTTGGTGGAGAGATTGATGTTCCAATCATTCAATGGATTCTGTATGTGGGGACTAAAATCAATTTTTTTCCATTTACAGAATTCCTTCTTCAGAAAGTTCCATGCATTCTTGATTAATTTTTGTAATTGGTCCTCATTCAAGTGTTTTTGATTCAACAATATTATTGTACCAATATGAGCTACTGAAATTCTGTACTCAGCTAAACTGACAGCTTTTACAATCAGGTGTAGATGTAATTGATGATTTTCATTTTTGAAGCTTTGTTCTTCATCATTCAGAACATTAGGATGATGGATTTCATTAGACCTGTTGTATGAGCTCAGAACACATTGAAGAAGATCCTCAAAGAATATATGAACGTCTTGACAAAGTTCTCTTCTAGTAGGTGTATGAAATTGTGCAGCATTTGAACTCAGCTCCCAGACTGTGTGTGGTGCATTTTCCTGCCCTGGCAAGTGCCAATTCTTTCTTGAAAACTGCTCAGGGCCCCAAAATGAATGGTTCCTAATGCCAAACCTTCCATAGAGCCCACCTTGGATTGAGGTGGTTTCAGTTCTGTACACTTTGAGTATCTTTGTCAAATGATTCTGTAGAGATTCCTCTGGTATCTTTGATTTACTTCCAGTAGTACAAGACCATTTCATTGCAATTGAATGAATCATTGGCAATGGTATTTTTGCTAGTTTTTTAATCTTTCCTAAGTATGTCAGGTGAAAATCAGGATTCATTGAGGAATGACAATGGAATCTGGGTTTCTTCCTAAAGTTAAATTGCTTAAGTTCTACCATATTCCAGCCACTATAAAATTTTTTAATGAATTCCCAACCACTGTGGAGTAGATATTCAACATTGTGAGTATCATGTTCATTGACCTCAAAAACTCTTAGAAGACCAAGGAAAGTCAGTGCAATGCATTGACCTGCATTTTTTGCAGCTAACCTCACAGCTACAATCTCTTGGGGACTACCTGAATTGTTTGCTTTGATGTCATGATATATCTGATGGAAGAATTCATATATCTGATAGCACAGTGTTGGAGACCGGTTAACAATGAGTTCCCCAATTCTTTGCAGAAGAACTACAGCATTCCCAGCCTTGCCACAATCTTTGTTCATAGAAAGAGCTTTTGCAGGTCTGGAGAAAAATGTCTTGTTTTTCAAGAGAGTTCTATCACTTGAAGGAATACATTTCTTCTCAATTTCTGTTCTGACTTCCAACAGGTCATGTGGATCCTGTCCTGAATTTCCCATGTCACCAGCCTTGTGGCTCCCAGGTAGCTCCTGGTCTAGTGTGGAATCATGGTCAAAATCCTTCCTCATAAAATTTTGCCATACTTCTGGATTCATCATCTGAAATTCAGACATTTGAGAAGATTCAACTTCTGGAGCCATACAAAATTGCGGGTTGAAGTTTAATAATCCATCTTGATCTTTTGTTGAAAAGTTGCAACTGTTCAAATTACCAGTGTATGAATCTCCAAATGGGCTGCAATTTGGCGCTTCTTGAGTCCCCTCCATCATTTTAGGAATATATCTTCCCATCTCCCTCCCCGGAGACATGACTGGAGATAAATTATCTGTTGGTCCCAATGATTTATGATCAATGTGCTGGTGAGGTGAGGTATATTGAGGTTGCATAACTGTGAACTTCTCCTTCCCACTGAAAGTTGTTACATATTGCAGAATTGTGTCTGGAGGTATCTGCAAGCCATGACTTGTTACACTTGTAGGCACAGGAGAATTTTCTAAGTTTTCATTCATTTGATTGAGTGGCCACATGTATTTATTCATGGACAGGGGAGAATTCTGGATACCAGTTGTTTGGGGGCTGTAGAAATTGTTATGGATTAAGTCATCTTGATGTTCCAATAACTGTCCTGATACAAAATGCTGTGAGCTGTCCAGATATTGTGGCTTTGTAAAAATTGAGTATTGATTCATCCCAGTAGTCTCTTCCATAGTCTCCAAAACTTTTTCAGGATTCTTGAGGTGCTTTGAAAAAATGTTAAATTGTGGTGGTATATCTTCATGCCTGTGTGGTCCAGGAATTTCATCATGTGTTACTGGATTGTTTTGATTTCTTGGGATTTGATCCAGAGTGGATATATCTATCTCAGATATCTCTGGTAAAAGGTAATCAGCAGGATAACGTAGTTCCATCCAAGGAGGATCTGATGAAGCACATATTGGGTCTTCTATTTCAGCTCTCCATTGTAGCCCAGAACATATGTGAAAAGACCAAAACTTCAGAGCAACTGTCAGAGAGAATTTGACTAGAAATGAGGTCCTGGACATCCTTGAATCTCAATATAGTTGATAGTGTTGAATCTTGTGTCGTGTTTGCTAAAACCTGACTGATAGCCAAAGTTATATAGTTTAGGAAATTGATATTCTG
The DNA here is from genome assembly GCA_002157025.1 of Melampsora abietis-canadensis. NCBI lineage: Eukaryota > Fungi > Basidiomycota > Pucciniomycetes > Pucciniales > Melampsoraceae > Melampsora > Melampsora abietis-canadensis. The sequence goes on along the minus strand of KZ123286.1, from coordinate 11,022 downwards.
TAATTCAAGACCAAAACCTGCAGTCATAAAACAAAATATATCACAAGTCAGGAGTTCTTCAAAGATACCTGTATACCAAGACATACAATGCATCTCACAGCTTCTCAGTGTCATATTGATGTAAAATTCAATTCAATTGGACTGTATTGGTTACAATCTGACCATTCACTGTATAGATATTTGTGTAGCACGTCAACATGCACACACAAAGACTTTTGAAAAATATTTGAAAAAGTTGTTGTAGAGTTCAACCCCCCTAGTGCTATAAGCCTTTGTTCAAAAATAATAAAAGATACTATGTGTTTTAATACAACACTCTATCCTTTGCTGAAAAACAAAATTCACAGAGTACAAACAGGTACACACAGCCCTCTTGACAAGGGGTGCCTGTATGGCTACTATGAAGATCTCATCAGAGGCTCTTATTCACCTCTATCAAACACTTTTGGTGCATGCACATTGACATGCTACACAAAAACTTACATGGTGATTGTGGTTGCCCCCTGGTGTCAGTGGGGATTTACTGAAACCATCATACCTTGTGTACCAAATCTCAAGATGTCAGAAAATATTTTTGGAGACATGGAAGAATCATAAAGGAAGTAACCTTACAGGACACTTGCTCCAAGTAGGTGGTGCCTTGTTGAGGTGGAATCTAAACAGTCCATTAGAAGAGATAGTTGCAATTGGTTGTTGGAAATCAAAAGCTTATAGATTATATATAAGGGAATATAGCAAAAAATGTCTCTCAAACACTTTGTGTCTTTTAGAGGAAATAAGAATCACCTTGTGATTGAGAATATAAAGGAATGGTGATCCTAGCTGAAATGATATGCCAATCCAGTTTTTTGTGCATATATGGTGCCAGGTTCATGTTGTTGTGGGCAGTAGTCTGACTCACACATGTCAGGGGGTTGTTTTTGACGTCCAGTTGACCCTGTCATAGTAGGTGGGCAATCACAGGCTCAGGTCTGCACCCCTTTTTGAGGGGAAGCGGCCTCCCACCTACTGTACCCAGTGTCCTATGTCCCTTGGCCCCTACCAAAGCAGAGGTCCCCCCCAAAGAAACCTTTGGACCTCATAACAAGATCTCTGTAGGTTTGAATGAGACAAACCAGGATGCAGAGATTATATGACTGCAAGAAGTTAAATTTACTATCAGGGGGGCTCAGGTCAATTTCTTTTGCTGCTATGAGCATAAAACACTTTTCCAATTCCATAAAGTTTACGCAAAAGTTTATGGAATTGGGAAACACTTAAAACATCCCAATTTTTTGAGCAGCAAATTTATGCAAACTTACAGCAACAAGAAAACCCAAATAATTATAATACAAAACAAAGTACGCAAACAGTGTGAGGTTAATAAGCAAAGAAACATGTTGAGGCTGACACAAAGATCAGCAAACAGCAATGGAGGCAAACAGATTATCAATCAAAGGCTTTTCAAGGAGCCATTGATTGTTGTTGACCGCTGTTGACCATCTTGTTTTACAAATTGGAAAAACTATTTACAGCATGGTACTGTGAAAAACTTCCCCCAATTTTTTAAGGAAACACTGTCAAAATTTTGACCTGAGCCCCCCTGATAAGGGGTGTCAGGTTTGGGTTTTTTTATGGCTTTTACTGTAAAGATCTTTCCCGCTGTAGCATAAATTTATTCAAATTTTACGCAAACAGGAGAAGATTTATGTATCCAGTTTGCATAGAACGTAAACAGCTAAGTTTCCAACATGCAATCAAAGTGCTCACCTGGACCAGTTCATGCGCTCAGAACCAGGTGGACTTGATAGTGGATGCAAGGACAACCTTGCATCCTCTTATGTACTAGCAATTTCCAAATTCTGAGTGGATGTTTGAGCCAAAAATCTACAAAACCCTTGATCATGGTTTGCAGCTCATTTGTATGATCACGGCCAAGTTTTTGTTTATGTTAAAACATACAAACTTAGCTGTTTGGTAGTTTTTTTTTGTTGTTGTCAAAATTGTAACTTGACACTCCTTAATATTACCTTGCAATATAATAAATTAAAATACTCATCACTCACTAGATACAGCTAGTATATGAGTGGATGGCCTGTGGGAGGCTCTAGCATATGAAAATGCATTACTTGAAAGATCAAGAGCCACTAGGATGGTAGGTGAATGATAACCTTTTTTTCTGAAATTACTTCCTTTATTCATCTTTAGGAAGTATGGATTCAGAAACATTCAAATCTCATTAAAAATTCATGATAAACCTTAAATACACACACATAGAAACAAATGCTTTTAAACAAACAAACCAATAAACAACACCCCTTCAAAATATGTAGATTCTCATTGTCCAAATCCCTCAATAATTTTCCCAAGGACCTATGTATATCTTAATTACTACAATTCTTGAATCATCTTAATAATCATGATGATCATCCAACTTAGACCTACTTTGATTTTCTTTTGCAGATGTCTCATCCACCTTCATCTTTTTTCATCTTGACTCCTTTTTTCTTAGATTTCTTTACCACCACTTTAGGTTTCACTTTCACCACTTTTTTCTCTTTCCCTTCTTCTTTCATAACTTCTTCTCCTTCTTCATTATGTTTCCCATCATTTCCATCTATTTCACTTCCACCTCCAACTTCCACTTTGATTTCCTGTTGTGATAATCTCTGATCTTTCCCATTCAAGTAACTCAAATCCGGCATCTCTCCAACCCGATCAACAACAACCATCTCTGAACTCTTAGACCTCATCACTTTCCTAGTCTTCTTCTTCTTCTTTTCTTGTTCTTCTATAGGATTTGATGATCCGATCGATTCTAATCCAAGATCCGATAAATCGAGTTTCACAATCGGGATTTCATCTACATTGATTTCTTCTTCTCTATCATCCTCGTCAATATAATAAGGATCTCCTTGATTTTTTAGGTAATCTTGTTTTTTGATCTTCGGTTCCTATGAATTGTACATGCAGAGCAAAAAGTCAATTCCAAAGCAAATCAAAACAAACCACAGGGAGACAAAGCAGAAAGTAAAGAAATATGTACCTTGATCTCTTTCCCTTTGATCCCTTTTTTCTTCTTCTTTTTCTTCCCACTCTCATCACCCATCATCAAATCCACTGGCTCCTCCTCACCTCGAATCCTACGCCCATACTCATCTACACCTTCTTCTCCAACCTTGCTTTGAACATCAAACCTCAAATAAGTTTTCCAACTCTCAAGTTCTAATTCATGTGGAGCAATCACCATTCCTTGAGCCAATTTAGCCACAGGTCTTAGTTCATACAAATCAAACAGATCAAAAACCTCATCGGACCTATCTCCTTCACTCTTCTTCTCTTCTGTCTCTTCATCTTCTTTATTCATAAACGGATTCCGTTCCACTTCATACCGATTTACTTCTTCGACTTTTCTTTCCTTTGGAGGTTCAATCGTTTTAGGTAATTGTGATTTAAGAAAGCCCACTAAACTTTTCAACTCTCTAACCCTTTCCCACATCTCACACATCTCAATCCTCATCAACCCGTTCGATCCATTCCCATTCCTATCCGAAACCAACCCATCCAATCTCCCTAAAATCGCTTCCATCAACTCATGAACTTCTTCTAGTGTATCATGTCGAATTCCCAGCGATTTAACAAACCTAACAAATACCTTTACTCCACTCTCCAATGCAACCATAGCGATTTCAGGTGAGTTAGTATCCAATAACTCGGCTTTGAACAATGTACCGATCACTTCTCTTTCATCCACACTTTCCCGTGCCGAAAAACTATATTCTCCTACTATCCATATAGCCGCTTTAATCATACTAGAATAAGATGTGAAAAGGTCTTCAGATTTTAAAACTTTTAACATTTCTTGCACTGTGTATTGTCTAATTCCTGTGACTCTACTACATATATCAATTAAAGTTTCTGAAATTCCGATATCTGAGTTTGTTAAACTCTTTGGTAACAAGATTGATAATTGAATCAAGATATCAATAAACCATTCGAAATCTCTTACATTAGAATACGTTTCATGAGATCCGATCAAGATAATAATCTGAGCAATTCTAATCTTATGATCCATAACTTCTTGATCAGTTTTCAATTTGACAATCGGTTGTGATTGTTGGATACTAAGTAAAGAACTCATCGCATCTATCGTTTTAGGTTTTTCTTCCACCAAATGTTCCATTAGACTTTCAATGGTTTCTACAGTCGATCCAATATCATATTCGTTTTCTTGAATTAAATCTAAAGCTTTTGAACTTATACTAGGGTCCGGATCAGCTACCAGATCTAGGATTAAATTTAGTTGACTTTGAAGTAAATGAGGATGAAATTCAATCAACTTTCTTAATCCGATCAATGAAATATATCGTAAATTCGGGTCCACAGCATTTAAAAAGTCTAAGAGCTTTTCTATACAGGTTTGTGCTAGTTTGTCTTCTTTTATTAAACCGCCGGCTAGGATTGTATGGATACATTCGTTTAGTAATGACATGGCTGATGATTTATGGATGATTGAAGTTAAGTTCGGTAAGAGTTTTCGAGTAAGACGTGGTTCGATTGGCATAAGAGCTGTAAACTGGAGTATCCCAAACATCCTTCATTTTTTCTGTTTTGATGACAAATGGAAAAAAAACAAGCATAAGAAGACTCACTAGTTTTACAATCTTGATTCTCAACCAATTGGTTTCATTCGATTCAAGCAAATCGTATAAATCAGCCGCAATTTCGAGCCAAGGCCAAGGATAAAGTGTCACTAATTCACAAATCACATTCACGGTCACTTGAATAACCGAGAAATCGTCATCAAACAATCTTTGTCGAAGTCTTTCTACCCAACTTGACATATGTCGATCTAATTCAGGATGCCGTGTTTGTAAACTGATCGATTCTTCTTCTGTCACTCTTTGGAGATCGAGTTTTGCTAACGTGTTTACCATGATTATTGCTCGACTTCTGATACTTGGCTTTGAGTGGTTTAAAAGCTTGATCAAGTCTGGTGATAGGTCTATGTAGTTTTGGGTCGTGAGCAAGTGTGGTAAGGCGGCTAGAGTTACTGAGAGAATTGGTGGTGTGCTTGAAATTTGAGAAGCACTAGATGATGAGGATGATGAGAGTTGATGGAAGAATGATTTCACTTGATTCGAAGATGAATGAGAAACAAGATCCTGTAAACCCAAAAGAACCGACATCAATGCAATCAGTTTTGTTTTGATTGGTTGTACTTTGATGGAAAGGTAAAGAAAGAATTGACCTTTTTAACCAAATTAGTTGTTAACATTGAAACTTCAGTATAAGGACCAAACGATTGAGCAGCCGCCATATAACCAATTTGTTTAAACTGAAACACATTCGAAGACATACATTCGATCACATTAAAGGAATGATTAGATAATTGAGGATAACCTAACATATCTAAATAAGATAATTTTAAGATCGCATTAGATTTCAATTGAAGATCAGTTGATTTAAGTTCTTGACTGATTTCTTTCAATGACTGATTGATGATTTCTTTTTCTTGATCTTTCTTTGATCTTAAGGCTTTGATTAGTCCACTTAAGGTTTGCTCCCACATCTTTTTGATTGGTGAGTTGGATTCGGATAATCAGCTTCAGTGAGGTTCGTTGATTTTATATTTCGGGTTTAGGTTTGATGGTATGTATTGTGTGAATTTTGTGGAAATGAATGTTTAATCAGGTTCTTTCATGATAGTTGATAGGGTTCTTTGTTGAATGAGCTGATGTTGGTGGATGATGTTGTTGATGATGGTTGTTCAATTGTTGGTTTGACTGAGTTTGTTGTGAAACTGATCGACTGTGACATGATGACAATGGATTGGATCAAACTCGGTATAAACATCCAAAACACTAGATATGCTTATATAAGACGAACAAGTGTAAATGTATGTGTAACATTTCAACAATCACCACTTCTCTGACTCAAACACATCGATCACAATCAGACCAACAACAACACCAACATTCATTCAACTCAACTACCCTTTCCAACTCTCCAACTCTCTAAATCTTAAATGAATTATCAATCAAATCAAACTAATAACAAATATCACCATCATCAATCAACTTCAACTTCTCACCACTCAAATCAAACCATCATCACTAGATCAAGAACACTATTATTCTTATCATTCAGAGATACAAGAACCACTCTCCCAAACTCATCCACTTATCCTCCTCAATACACTTCAACAAATCATAATTCGGATGATTACCAACCTCTTCTAGTGGATTCGGATTCTCAACTCGATCCATTACCTCCTAAATGGTACACTTCATCTTCTTCATATTCTTGACTTTATTTGGTAACTGATCGGCGGGTGTTTTTTGGATTGAATAGGATAGATTATTCAGATGAAGTTGAAGAATTAATCGAACAAATCAAAATCAATTGTTAGTGGATTTCAAAGTTGAAATCCATAGATGATGAAGTTTGAAACGCAATTGATGAAAATTTGATTCTGTTATATACAGTAAACCAACTAGAGAAATTAACCTCCAAACAACTTTTACCATCCTTTACCGATCGATCAAATGAAGAAAAACAAATCGATCAACTCACACACCAAATCACCCGAGTGCGTTTCCATCCACTCCTTTTTCAACCCCTCGCACTCAAAAACTCATTCATTCTTCCCTTGGAAATAGCAATTTAGAAGATCACAAGTCTTGATTGGAAAGATTGGAGAAAGTCAGTATGTCACAAAAAATGATCAACAGAATGGAAAACCAAAAGAGTTTAAGAAGATGATTCAGAATGTGCAAGTCGGATTGATGAGTAAGATCCAAGAATTAAGTCAAACCTTTCAAAAAAGACAACGATATTATTTACAACGTAAGTCCTATCATCTCCCAACTTCTAACTTGGTCAAGCACCAATGCATGATGTATTTCTTGCTTTCTTTTCTCGATGATGGTTGGTATGGCGATCAGATTTGAAATCTACAGAAACTTCAAATTCGAATCACACATCACTCAACATAACTGAAGAGACATCATCACCCAGATCACACCAATTCTCCTCCTCCCAACAAACACAACAACAACAAACGCTGAATCGAAACCAAATCGATTTAGAACAACGAGATCGAGAGATCGAAGGGATCACCCAATCGATCCTAGAATTATCAGAGATGTTCAAAGACTTGAGTACATTGGTTATAGACCAAGGCACGATGTTGGACAGAATTGATTATCATGTGGAGGAGATGTCGAGGGATTTGAAAGGAGCTGTTCATGAACTTAAAGTCGCTAACAAGTTGAGTTTTTTGATTCTTTGTTTTCTTGCTTTTGGAGGGTTTTGTTGATGAGGTCTTGGACAGACATTCGAATCGGACGGGGAAGTGTAGGATTATCTTTTTGCTTATCCTTTTGATCTTTGCTGCGATTTTATTGTTGGTCTTTAAACCTCGTCATTCAACTTCTCAATCTACAAATACAAATTCAGATTCGGAATCTACTCCTTCAACTCCAAAGAAGTCTATTAGGCCTCGTTCAAAACTTAAACAAAGATGGAAAGATTAATTTTGTAGTGTTTGATTTTACTTTACTTTGATTTGTCTTTCTTGAAATTGGGCTTTCTCTATGAGTGTATTTTATTTATTTATTTATTGTAGATTTGAAAGGTAAAAAAGATGATTTGGAAAAGAATCTTTGGTGTGAGATGAAGGAGATGTTTGATTGTGCATGATGAATGTCTTGGTAATAGTAATCAGATTTCTTTGATCCTTCTCAAATCATACGAAATCATCCTTCATGAGTCACAATCATGTAAACATATATTCATGGTACTTTTCTATACCATACAAGATGTGCTTTTTCTCCTTCGAATAAAAATCTTTAACTTCATCAAACTGATTTATGCAAATTCATTAATGATTCTCGTAAGTCGATCATTAGGTCACTGGGAGAGGATGTAGTCAAATTTCTACAGTTTGGATTTTTGGGTCAAAAGATTAGGACTTCTCAGTCTCATGTAAAAGATTGAGCAATGGAAAAAAAATGTGGAGTACCTGGGAATCGAACCCAGCGCCTCTCGCATGCTAAGCGAGCGCTCTACCGATGAGCTAGAACCCCGCATTGTCATCTCGACGGGCACTGCGTATTCCATTGGTGTGTTGAAGCATTTAAAGTCTTTCGAAGAACGAGGTAGTATGCAGCAGATCATTCCTGGGCAGGTATTCAATATATATGACTGGTGGTGATTTGGGAAAGTTTTTCAAGGGTGTGATGATTGAAAGAGTGATGGTTGTAGCTGGATTCCTTGGATGAGGATAAGTTTCTGACCAAACAAATCTTTTGAAGTCTTTAAGCTCATTCAACTCAGTGAGTTCGAATGTTAGTCTCTTCATGAGCTTGATCACCGAAGAAGATGGAAACCTCAGATTTCTCATAAGAGTGACATCTTGTAACTTTGAAAGGTTCTTTTTCGAAAGATTTGAAGATGGTCATGAATGGTAAAAACTCAAGGGTTGGTTATGTACCAAGACATCATATAAAGACTGACTTGATGTGAAAAAAGAAGCCTTCATTACCTTCCAAAAAACCTTTACGACGTAAAATATTTATCAAGAAAAATGGCGAGTCTAGGTGTATCATCAAATCGTTCTTCAAAAGAAACTATCACATTTGAGATTGTGAAGTATTCTAGAGCTAGACCTCTGCTTACAACGATTGAAGCTCTAGGTAAAACTACTTCTGGTCAGATCGAATGGACTCATTTGTGGGTCGACTCTAGTTCAACTCATCATCGATTGATCGATCAAATCCTCTGTTTACCCTTTAGACAGATACTTTTTATCTCCCTACTTACGCTTTCCTGCTCCAGACTGATGATGAGATCTGATACGCAAGATCCGTAATGCTTATTGAAATTTTCGCCTTCATTGTTTCCATTCTTTGAGCTTCATAGTAATCAACCTCGACTGAGTTTAAATGCTGATATAATTCATACCGAGTTGGAAGATCCAAAGAAGTCTGGTTTACCTAGACATACCAGAAAGATTTCACTTCAAATCATTTGGAATAGTGATCCTCAATCTTCACATAAATCTGATCATCCTAGTGTGTTCAATCTTGTTAGTTTTTGTTTCTTTATTGTTGCTTGCTTTTGGTACAACAGAAACTGAATTTATCCTTTTTTCTTTTTTTAGGAACAAATTGATTTAAATCAGATCGTGGTAGATTTTTCGAATTCTAGATTAGGTGAAGTGCCTTTGAAAGCGGTTTATAAGGACTGTGTAGTGGGTTTAAGATATGCTATCTCTCACGAAGCAGGTGCTGTAAGCTTTTCATTCTTAATAAGATATCTTTAAAGAGAAAAGGCCATTGATGTGTGATTTTTTGTGAAAATCAAATACCCTAATAAAAAGCTGACTTATAATCGGTTTCAAATTCGATTTCATAACCCAACTGATTGTCTTGATTTCGTAAGAGTGATCGAATTCATTTGTCCTTGTAAACTTAGTCCTCCAGAACAACAAGCTAGTCAACAAAGAGTTACTCAAACTGCTTTGGATCTTCACCCTAAAGATACATTTGCTTTACAAAGCTCTCTTTCTGTTCTTCCGAATCCTACTATAAAACCCAATCAAGGGATAAATCCAAGACTTCCAACTGTATTCGATAAAGTTCACATGGATCAGGACAGAGCTCAGGATCGGGACAGGGGTATTGATTCTGATTTACGTCCGGTCAAGTTTCAACGCTTAACACTAGAACCGCAAAAAGTCATACAAGAAATGTCTGTTCGACCGGCTCAGACTTGCAACCCTGAACTGAAACTCACAGCAACTCCACGAGATCCTGATCAACAATCAACTCTTGGAAACAATAGCACGCAACCGCTCGATGCCAGTCTTCAACATAAACTTGGTGCGGCATCTGGCTTAGACAGCTTGATCGGCTTACCTGACGATCAATTTAGAGAGCAGATACAACAAATTTTACATGAACCGAAGTTTATTGACTTGGCTAATCGCGTAGACAGATTGATACATAGTTGAGGGGCTGAGTAGTATATGAATTTCGATCAATCAATGTCTGCGCTAGGTATCTGGTGAAGAACGTACGATGAAGGAAAAGAGTTGGGATGACGAAATACAAGTGTTTATCGAGTGATCCGATTTTATTATCATGCAGCAACAGGGAATCATACTTCATACTAGTACATACTGCCCTTTCAGTACGCTTTTGGAATCTGGACAGAATTAGCTTTGACTTCGAGACTATTTCGGCACTGAGAAATATTTACGATTTTTTTGATTTGTGATCAAGCAACTTGAACAATGATTCGATAGGTCTTGCACGATGAGATCATAATCATACAAGCGAGCTCTCGAGATCTTCTCTCATTTGGTAGGCTGTTGGACTTTCAACTGCTGGGTTTTGATGTGGTATGCACTTGGATTACGTAGTCCTGTTCCACCGTTGCAACTATTTGATATGCGGGTAAGTTGCAAAGCGCACCGCCGAGGTTAAATTGAGGACCAAGTTATCCCCTAAAGCTGCTCTGGAAATAATGTGAACTTACGGCCGTCTTGTTAATCTCTAAATCAGACTGGATGAAAATATCTCCACCTCACACGATACGAATTGTTTCGTCAGACTCGTAAAGAGGTTCACCAAAACCGGATCATCCCGTGATCACATTAAGTTTGAGTAACGACGGATATATATACAAATATGAAGGACCAGATGTTTATCACGAGCACGTCCGCCGCGCCCCGCTTACCGGTTTAATAACTTTCAGTGTATAGGAAGTCATACTCTACTTTACATAGCTCATACTTATTTACTTAGGTAAAGCAAAATCTCACTCGATAAGACTTTGTATGATGAAAACAGAAGAAAATTCTGATCACTTCATGAGTTTCACACCTTCAAATTTAAGTGTGCTGTCCCACAGAAGGTTGGATCAGGAATGCAATAGTCACAGGTGCCAAAACAGAAGCTCACATAGGGGTGATCATATCTCTCTTTCCTGAATTCTCCAAAAAAGGTTCCTTTTCTTTCAGATTCTTTCAATTGG
>KZ123280.1:3928-14753 GCA_002157025.1 Melampsora abietis-canadensis | reverse complement strand
TTGGAACGGCAGATCAAACTTACAAAATCGGAAGATTTCTATCAAAGGGTGAGTACCACTGAGGACTACTCTTCTAGAGAAGTTTGTTACTGGTGATCATGAGATCCCAAATGTTCTGGATCTCAGATCCTTTTCAAACCAAGACTATACATATAATGGACTCAGATAGCTTATTATACCCTTCTTATTATACTCTCAGGGATTACTCACGCTCTTACTATTAGGATGCTCATTGGGAAGAAAGTACCACATTGAATTAAATGCAAAGAAATAATGGGCTGCTGTACTAGGGACAGTTTGTTGGTAATCAACGAAAACATCAAGAAAAACAAGATCTTTCCAAGAAGTGGCATTTCCTCAAAGATCTCGAGAAGGACTCCACAGATGCTGTATGTTCATAAGCTGAGCCAAAGATCAGTCATACATTTCGCAAAATCCTTTAGTTTGACACAACTGACTCTGGTCATGGTGGCTCAACCCACTCAGACTCAAGCCTAACCACTCAAAGGGAACCATAGTAAAATCTAGCCAACCTTCAACTTACCAAAAGGAAACGCCGAAGGTTTGACTCAAGTTCACATGTAGGGCGCCTCGCAAGATGTGGCCTGGCCTCATGGGCGGCGCACTAGATTGCCCGCACGATACTTAAGGTGCAAGGAGCCTTTGTTCAACCACTTAACCCATAACGATCAAAGGGATTTGATCTTAAACCTCCAAATTTTGATCTCCTCTTGAAATCCAAAGTTTTTGTTGACGTACTTTACCAAGATGACATTGTCACTGAACGCGCGGCGCGTAGTAATACAAATCTTTTATAACTTCATCTCATTCGGTGATCTCTCATTCAGTGATCAGTCATCTCGAGCTCACGACCGATCTTCTTTCCTCAGACATGGAACCACAAGATGATCGAGGGTTCGGTCTGGATGATATGCCCAACTCAACTGCGAACATCTTGCACTCTATTATACGTTCTAACCAAGCGGGCGGCGCGGATCCGTCCCGCTCTCTCCCACCAATCCAAGCCACTGGCATGATTCGGGCTCTTTTTACGGTCTGCTTCGACAAATTCGTTGACGCCAATACGTGGAGGGGCCAAGACGAGGTCGCTGGTCCCCAGGAGACAGGACTGCTCAAGGCGGCCAACTCAGTCATTGACCACATTTTCAGAGGGGAACTGCCCAAGAATCCCTCATACTTGGTCTGTCGCTTTCCGGAGCAAAAGACTTTGGGTGGCTTACTCCAACGAGCTGGGGGATCTATCCCACCCAATACCCAGTCTACTGCGAAAGGCAAAAGCAAGCAAGTTGATGTCGATGACTTGGAAGAGGAAATGTCCCTCTGGCTCACGGCACGCCTGTTGTATTGCGCAGCCTCTATTCGCACATTCTCGTCCCATCAGTTAGCATCTGAACGGCTTGCGATGCGTATAAGCTTTATACACGACCTGGAATCTGGATTACAATCCATCAATCAATGCTTATTTGGTAGCAATGATAAAGCGGTGAGAGTGGACAAAATCGATCGAGCCAAAGACATTGCGAGGATGTACGTGACTATCGAGGAAGACGTGAGATCAAATATCGAGCAGGGCATCTACGACACCGAAGACCGGACTTCTCAACTTGGTCTAACATCCATATGCTTACTAGGCGCCGAGCGAAGGACACAGCTTGTGTCAAATCCAGATACAATGCAGGTTAGAACATTTTCCAGCTTATTATACGCATGTTCCTTGAGACTGACCATTTGTGATGATATCTAGCTGGATAGGAGACCTTTTGTGCTGCCATTACAATCACAGACCCACGCCTTGAACCTCTTACTCACGACCTTAAAAACTCACCTCACTAGTCTTCATTATTCGCCTCATTTTGCCACAACCGTCGCACCCGCCATCGATGGCTTGACCTCTCTTTGGCGCTATGTCATGAGATTGTATCCAAACGGTCACGATGAATGCATGGCCACCGATCTTTTCGATCTGATGGCACTACTCTTTTCTAATTCGATGAGGCCGTTGAACTCGAAGGACGGAAAGGATGGACCGTTTCGCATGACTAGTCTAGCGAAATATCTTGAAGGCCTTAGTTCTAATTCCCTTGACAAGCTATGCAGTATTGTACTTGAGGAAATCGGGATGTTATGCACCGAAGCCGAAGACTCTTCCGACTCTTTGACTCTCGCCTCGACAAACAAGCTATATGATCTCATCTTGAAGGTCTTGGAATGGCTCCAATTCGCCCACACCATCTGCCGTAGGCCCAAATCGGATCGGACAATTGGTCAGCTTATCGTGAAACATGGGGAGGTCCTTGTTCGATTAGCTACTGAATGCTCTTCGGCACAGACTAACAACGCTAACATGCATCAAGTCAGTATCTCGACTCTCCAGCAACTCATTGCCTTTCAATCAGTTCGCCATGAAGACTCTTCCAGAAATCAAATGCAACCCAGCTATAAACTCTTGAGCTCGAAGCTTATGATGCGCTGCGAGGCCTCCCCTAATTTCAAAGCTACGCGATCATATTCTCGAGGTATGGACAGATTTGTATCTACAAAGAAAAGGAAGAGATCAAATGACGAAGGGAATAAAGCCGAAACGGCCGATGAATCTACGAGGATGGAGATTGACAACATACCAGACAACTCACCCCGTGATCTCGACTCTAGAAGTGAAAAGCCACATGTACAACTATGTCGAAGTATTGTAGAGTCGTTCCAACCGGTCAATCCTGCGCCCTTGGATATGAATCTCGAAACAATCGAATCTTTCTTGATAGACCACATCGATCGCCTGATAAAAGAAGATTTTATACCGGCTAGTCCAAGCAATGCGTCGATTTCGTACGCGATGGAGGAGAAATTAGACCTATTGAGCACATTGATCTGTGCTTCGACAGCGCCATCCGAGTATCTCTCCACTTCCTCAAAGGACATAGGCCTTTTTCACCCTAACACGGCGGAATTTGCGTGCCCACTTTGTGACCTCTCAAACATCACTCTGAATGATCTTCAGGCCCCCAGAAACACGACCTTCCGACCCAATGTCTTTATGAGCGTAATTGAGAAGTGTCTGAGCTCCCAAATCTTCATTAACATTGACACCACTAATGTCAACTTAGGCTCCAAAGAATTTCGACAGGTTCAATCACAGAAGAGATCCGCGATCATCAGACTTGTTACGAGATTGTTACTTCACACTGATCTGTCCACTCCTCGCGATAAGGAAGAGTGTCTGCGCTTATTGAATCATGATGCTGGTATGGGATTGGGAGCCTTGGACTCTCTGCAAATGGGACTTCGTTTTGAGCGAATTGCAGCAGGGTATGTCCATAGTCTGATTCCTCCAATGTTTGTGCTGACCGAAACCTCTCCGCCCTGCATTTTCAGCCGTCTCCTTGCGATAACACTGTCGAAATCACAGACTGGTGCCGATTCAAATGGAGACCAGTGTAGGACACTGGATGCCGACGCAATTCTTTTCAAGCTCAACCAATTGGTCACTGCAAACGAAGCCAGGATTCAAGAGGATCTGATCGTCACCCTAGTACTTGCTTTTGATCTTCTTCGAAATTCAGAAGACGAACAGCTAGAGTACGGCAAGATTCAACTGCGAGAATCTTTGAGTGGTCAACTTTGTATAATGATCCTTCGACAAATGTGCAAACCAAGTGCTTACTTGCGGGGTATTGTCCGAAATGAGGTGAGGTTCAAGCAACTCTGACGCCGTTGGATGCTGGTGAAAGTTCTTTTAACATGGAATGGCTCCTGTCTCGATAACACAGCTAGTGGCATTAGCCCAGAAAAGCTCTATGTCAGTTTACAAACTGTTGACTAGATACTTGCCGCTGATCAGCGAGGTAATCGTACTCGATCTTAGGATGAATACCAATGGATTGAACCTATTGGTCGAACTACTGGGTACGACAAATGACGTCTTTTTATCCCAGACGTCCCGGCACACCGTACCCCGATTGGTTTCATTATCGAACTTACCAATCCTCGAACGCCTCGCGAATGTGATTCAAGATACTCTTCCAAACATCATATCTGATCATATGGTCAAGATACTCGCCGAAGTTTGCCTACTTCCGGACATTCAGATGACCAAACAAAAAGTCGAAAACCTACTCTTGTTGCTTAACAAAGGAGAGAAGGTTGCCCAGAACAATCCATCCCCAAAGTTCTCTCTTCTCACATTGGCACCATACTGCAGTGGCCCACTTTATCTCGAATTGATTGTTGAAATGAGAGATTCTGCTGGAAGCTCGGTTAACAACAATCCGAGCTGGGCTTTGTCGAACGCCTTCCGATTGGGACACCCACAAATCGGCTTCACCACCCTCGTTAAAGATCAGGAGGTTGAGGATGAGTTGAGAAATCAGATGCTTTTCATCCTGACTGTGATGAACGACACACTCCAAAACCTACGAGGCAAATTTTCGATCGGACATAAAATCAAAGTCATGGAAGGTTTGGGTAACTTGATTAAAATTGTCAAATCTGGCGTCAACGGCTTTATACCGCAAATCACCACGACCTTGCAGGCTGCGCTATTAATTCCTGCTGTAAGGGACCCAACTCTCAGAGTCTGGGATTTGTTTATCAAAGCTTCCTCACCCAACGATATGAAAGCCTTTGTTGGTCAAATTTCTGCCGCTTTAGTCAGCGTTTGGACCGAATTGACTCCTGAACAATTGACCATCACAATCAAAATCTTTCACCAAATCCTCAAGAAACCAAAAGAGCTTGGTACTTATGTCTACGATATCGCCGACATCACGGGTCTTGAGATACCAAGCTCACGATCAAACACGGGTACGGCCATTGCATCTGATGTTCATGGACTTTTCAAGGAAGCGCAACAAACGCTAATCTCAATCAAGAAACCGATGTCATATTTACATAAATTACGCAAGTTGGTTGATAGGCTAAATGATGAAAGTGGAATTGTTGTCAGGCAATCGCTAAAAGAACTCAAGCATTCACTATATCTCGAACCAGATCAGATTAGGCTAGTCACATCGGGTGATAGTTTCGATCCTGTGATAGGAAGCTTGTTGAAAGCTTTGACTGGGGTACCGATGAGGTTTAATGATATCTCGGATGACTTCAAGTGTCTGACATTTCAATGTCTTGGAGTCATTGGCGCGTTAGACCCTGATCGGTTCGAAATATCTGATGACGCACCGGGATCTATCTCACCATGTAACTTCTCGGATCTCGAAGAGGCCATCGAGTTTGCCATTCACTTGATCCAGGATGAATTAGTTGGGGCATATAGGGCTGCTAGTGATACGAGACATCAGCATTGTCTTGCGTACGCCATCCAAGAGCTTCTACGATTTTGTGGTTTCACGCCGGACATACTGGTACAGTCTAGTAAGAAGAATGTCTCGCCTGAGGTACGTAAGAGATGGAAGGCAATGCCCAAGGGCATCATCGACGTTCTCTCACCTCTTTTGAGCTCGAAATACACAATCGTGATCAATGCTCCACCCCCGTCACCAGTCCCAATATACCTACAAACATCAGTTTACAACTCATGGCTACAAAACTGGTATACGCGTCTCATACCTGTGATCAAGAATGTCAACGCGGCAAAGGTCTTCAATACTCTGTTGGGCGCTTTACGCAATGGTGCCATCATTCTTGCTCAAAATGTACTACCACATCTTATCCTACATATCTTGGTTGCCGAAGACATCGAAGAAGTCAAAAACGTTAAACTCGAGATTGTAACTATCCTCGAAGATCAAACATCGTGCACAAGCGAATATTCCCCTGAGGGAAGACAGTTGGTAGCTGAGGTAAGGATGTATTTGAAGAACTCTACTTCATATGATAGGTATACTCATCATTTTCGTGATGTAGACCATATTTGGTCTCATGGATCATTGCAGTCGATGGCTCAGAGATCGCCATAAATCTAGATCATCGAAAAAACGGGAATCGGGGAGTGTTGTGGACTCCGCAGCCATTCGAATGCAGTCTTTCATATCAGACATCAGTCCTGAGTTGTTGGCGACGGCAGCTCTTTGTTGCAAGGATCACGCCCGAGCGCTTTTGAACTTCGAGCAACGGATATGGGCACTAGAGGAATCAAGGGATAAGACAAAAGCTGATATTATCATGATCGATGCTCAGGATTCGTCAGTGGAAGACGAGTTGCGAAAGTATTATGAGCGCGTTCATCAAATTTACTCAGAAATTGATGAACCAGATGGGATGGAAGGCATTTCAACGAAAATTCTCGCCCCGTCTATCTTGCATCAAATCAGAGAGCATGAATCTACAGGTCGATGGACTTCAGCGCAAAGTTGTTGGGAAGTTGAATTACAGAGACAACCAGATGAGTTAGGCTCTCATATCGGCTTGCTTCGCTGTCTAAAGAATTTGGGACATTATGGTACGAGACAGTTTAAAGCTAGTTCACGGTTGTCTACTTGCATAATTCATTTTTATTACATTTTCCCTTCGTCCATAGATTCTTTACGTACTCATATCCTTGGTGTTCTCAAGAACCACCCTCAGTGGGAGAGCGAGCTGGCATCGTTCTCGGTAGAATCAAGTTTAGTGTCTAACGATTGGAAAGGTTTGACACGTGCTATTCAGATGGGATCACCCGATAGCCCCGAGATCATTTTGGGGAGGGTGATTGAAACCATGCTAACGTGCGACCAAGTGACCATTGATAAAAGCATGAGCGAGGCCTATATCAAGCTTGGTAATCAAATTCTAGGATCGACTCGCAAAGACGTATATAGACGAGTTTATGACTCTGTTGTATATCTTCATATCCTTCATGAGGTTCCACTGATCGATGATGTCTGTAAAAGGATATATTCCATAAATGATGTTCTACCGACTCAAGATCGACTGTTCTCAGGTGGCCATCTGATGAAGACACTTCAATCTAGGATTGATGCAATTTCACCCGCATTTCGTCATCGAGAACAGATACTTCGCTTGAGGAGAGCAGCATTTCAACTTAGGTCAAACTCAATCGCTCACCACTCCATCGTTTGCATTATATTGATGAATATATTTTTGTTTTTAGATGTCGAGGAACCCCTGCAGTGGGACAGCTATGGGTACAAACCGCGAAAGTCGCACGTAAAGCAGGACACTTACAGACCTCATACAGTGCTGTTCTACAAGCCTCGGAGCTTAAGACACCTACAGCTTTTGTGCAACGTTCAAAATTATTGAAATTGGAAGACCAACCTCACAAAGCAATAGCCGAACTGGAGACGAATCTTGGTCAGTGCACTCCAAAGGATAGTGCCGGTATGTCGGATGATATATCGACCCGAGACTATGCCAAGGTGATTTCCTTTTCAAGCGTGTGGCCGAAACTTTGTCACAACTGATACCAACTGATGTAATTGGGTATATTAATAGGCTTCTCTACAGCGGGCTCGATGGATGGATGAGGTCGATCGATATAGCGTGAATGTGATTGTCAGCAAGTTTGATAAATTGACATCCGAAAATCCAGAGTCAGCTTCTGAACTCATCAAAAGCACAGCCTTTTCTGTATTTCATATGAGAGCTGATTAGATTTCTTCTGGTAGATGGTCAAGTCCTTATTATTACTTTGGTCGGTTTTACGATGAGAAAGCCACCGAATTGGTAAACAAAGCCAATCGCAATTCTGATGCAATGTTAGAGGCTTATTTCCGTTCAATAGCAATCCAGGCAAATGCTGAATTAACATCTTGTTTTTTTCTGTTACTCAGGGATCCTATTGCACCTGAATATATGTACCACTGCTGCCGAAATTTTGTCCGATCATTGACTTATGGTACCAAGTTTATCTATCAAGCTTTACCAAGGATGCTTACCCTATATTTCTCACTGGGTGAACATCAAGATATCGTCCGGATTCTCAAGCAAGCTGAGCGTAAGAAGAGAGGGTGAGTCGATTCATTGTGTGACAAATCGGTAGGTATCTTCTATCAATCCTTTAAACTTGATTATGTAGTGGTGAAATTCGTCATGAAGATTATACCCAAGCGTTGGAGAGCACTGAGCTTGGATTTGCTTTCCTAAAATTGGATCGGGTTATGAATAGTGCAGTTAGAAAGTTGCCTGTCTTCGAAGTAAGTCCTAGACGTAACAATTTGGTACAAAGCTCACCTTTTAACCTGTGGTCTTCTTTGCATTCAGTGGCTCACTGTTTTACCACAAGTCGTCTCGCGGGTTATGCACAAGAGTACACATGTACAAGCCCTTGTGCACCGGATCTTGACTCACGTACTTAGATCATACCCTGATCAAGCACTGTGGGCTATGGTGTCAGGAGTCGAATCTTCGAATGCTGCCCGATCTAGTCGATGTACTTGGGTTTTGAACGATGCAAAAGTACATCTGACATTCAACATCATGTCTTCATATCCGTTTTTCGCATACTGATACCTTTATTATAGGATGTACAAACTCCAATCAAAAATTCTCAAGTTGATCCTCAAACACTCACACGAAAGTTTGATCAATGTCGTAAACTAGTACGACAACTTCTGTTTCTATGTAACTATCAGCTTCGAGATAACCGAAAGCTCAGTCTCAATGAACACTTCCCTGCATTACAAAAATGTGCACCTTGTGACTTGATTGTTCCATTACAATCTTCACTTATTGCGAGCCTTCCTCCGCACGATCTCAACTTTGCTTCTCACGCTCCGTTTCCTCATAACCTTGCATGTATCGCTGGTACGATATCTCAATTCGATAGAATTTTATCATTAGATAGGAAACTTACTAATCATATGATTTGATGATTATAGGTTTCTCAGATGAGATCATCATTATGACTTCGTTACAAAAACCTCGTAAAATTTCTATCCGTGGATCTGATGGAAAGGATTACCCATTCCTATGCAAACCTAAAGATGATTTACGAAAAGATGCACGATTGATGGAATTTAATTCAATGATTAACAAACTTCTCAAAAAGGATTCAGAGTCACGAAAGCGTAACTTGCGTAAGTACTCATCACTTTATTTATGATTGATTAATGGCCATTTTAATTTTTGTTGACATGTCTGAGATCTATAGATATCAGGACTTATGCTGTAGTGGTCTTGAATGAAGAATGTGGATTATTAGAATGGGTTCCACACACTCTCCCACTTCGAAATATATTAATGGCTCTATATGCTACAAGAGGTATTCCAATATGGGTAAGTTTTCAAAACTCAATTATATATCTTAAATCAAACTCAATTCTAAATCGGATTTATGTTAAAATCTTCAATAGAGTCCAGAGATCAAAGGATTAGGTGATAAGATTAGAAAACAAACACAACTTGATAAGAAAAAGAAATTATTTGAAACAGAGTTATTGAGCAAGTGAGTTAAATCTTGAGTCTTCAAAAGTTATTTGTTTTTTTGAATAGGTTTGTTGATGTAAACTTTTGTATGGTTTGGGATAGGTATCCACCTATCTTTCATCATTGGTTTATGACTAATTTTCCGGATCCTGCCTCTTGGTTAAGAAGTAGACTTGCTTATGGTAGAACAGCTGCAGTGATGTCAATAGTAGGATTTGTATTAGGGTACGTCATACCAAAACTGAGGTCTCATGAAGCATGAACTGATAGAATTCTATTCATTTTGATAGACTTGGTGATCGACACGGAGAGAATATATTATTTGATTCGACTACGGGTGATACAGTACACGTTGATTTTAATTGTTTGTTTGATAAAGGTCGTACATTCGAAGTGGCTGAAAAAGTGCCATTTCGACTCACTCAAAACATGGTCGCTGGATTAGGTGTTAGTGGGGTGGAAGGAGTTTTTCGTAAGGCATCCGAAGTGACGATGATGATCTTGAGAAATAATAAGGATTCATTGATGAGTGTACTTGAAACATTCGTACATGATCCATTAGTGGATTGGATGCCATATGGATTCAAAAAAAAGGTTTCAAAAGTTCAAGTTCTATTCTATTCTTCTTCCTGAAAAGAGGTCTGAGAACTGATAAATGAATGGTTCTTGTTTGGTAGATGGATGGTGCTACTGAAGAATATATTGCTAATGAAGCTAAAAGGGCATTAGAACCGATCGATAGAAAATTGACGGGATATCAAATCACTTCTTCACCATCAGGTAAAACCGAAAGACAAACTAGTACGGAAAATCAAGTAGATAGTTTGATAAATGAAGCTAAAGATAATACTAATTTGGTTCGTGATATCAATCTTTGATCTTCAGTCATTTGGAAAAGTACTCTGACTTCGGTTTTGGATTTCGTATAGGCTGGTATGTATATTGGTTGGGCTGCATTTTTGTGATCGTTTAATTTGAAGGCATGGATTAGATACATGCGTTTTGAGGAAAAGCATAGCTTAGGACATTGTCTTGAAGTAAAGACTTTGAAGAGTTGTATAAAAAAAGGAATTGGAAATGTGAAGATAACTTGAATTGTGATTGATGATTATCACCAATGTATTATTCTTTCTAAACTTGTGAATAGATCGAGAGTTTTTAGCTTGATAGGATGAAAGTATTGCCCAAGATTAAGAGATGTAGCCTATGATCTTCTTTTGTTTCTGGAGAGCAATTACATTAGATTCTTTTATTTTTGTGGTCTTTTGTATTGTGCAGGGAACAATGCATTCTTATCGATCAGATTAAGTGCCTATGTAGCTACATAGTTAAGTTTCATCACAAAAACTTAAATTTGACTTTCGGGTGAATGAACATTCGATTTCTTTCATTCTTCAAAATCGATTGTCATTCAAACTTCAAAGCCTTCATCAATCAAATCCGAACCTCAACCATCAAGATGATGAGAATGATGAGAATGATGAGA
>KZ123277.1:0-17267 GCA_002157025.1 Melampsora abietis-canadensis | reverse complement strand
CCCCTGCTGATAACAAAGGATTCTGCAGATCCTTTCATCAAATTGCAAACCACAAAGGGTGCTCAACAACAATCTCAGTCTAAATCCAACCAAAAGAATTTGAGATTTGTTTCACAACTCTCTGTGTGTGCACGTTGATGTGCTATACGGATATTTACGTGGTGTAGATCATCCCCACCTACATTGATAACACACACACACCACTTCCCATTTTTGATACCTTTGCCTAAATTAGAAACTTCAAAAAATGTCTTTAATGAATAGAATGCATTCAATCAAACTGAACACGGGTATGGCATGTGATTGGTAAAGATGTGATATCATGCAAGTAAGAGTAAGCCAAAATAAGAGTGCTGCCATGATATTTTCACATCACGTGTCAGCTCACCTGAGTATGGCACTTACTGTACATCACAAGATGTGATGATTGTCGTAAGATTTAGGAAGGCAGCCAGCTTGGATTTCATTCGGGCCTTCACACTTCCAATTGGCCATGCTGAACCAGCATGTTGGGCAAAGTCACTCTGGACCCCAAGAACAAGTATTGGGAACACCTATGAAATTAATGATGAAAGCACAGATGAATAGAGTTTGAATAACAGGGCGTGAACTGATTCTTTGTGATTACAAATTCTAATTATGTTCAAATACCCGGCGAAATGCATGCATTATTGGGGGGTCAATTCTCAGAAGCAAAGTAAAGCAAACGGTTTCAAAAAAACAGTTCTCAAAACGGGATCAATACATCAAGCCACTCATTTGGCATGAGTGTTCCTGCTGGAAAGACAAATCTTTTCCACGTCCATTGAGATACTGGGGTCATTCCTTCGCCCAGCCCACGCACTATCCTGTTGAGCGAAACCAAGTTTGAAGAGGTTCTAGAGAAAAGGTAATAATTTCCGCAAAAACTCACCAAAGGTCCATGCCAGGTTTCCCGAGGTACATCAACCATCCATATGTCCAGACGTAGCCGAAGATTCCGCGAATCTTGAACTTGNCCATCCATATGTCCAGACGTAGCCGAAGATTCCGCGGATCTTGAACTTGGTAAATCTTTCAAGCAGGGTCTCGAATAACATCACCAAGGCGCAATGCATAAAAAAGGCTGCAATCTCATAGTCCCAGGGTGCTCGACTGATGGAGGCGATTGCTAAGAACCACATCCGCAAATAACGTTAGTAAAGGTTGGGAATCCCGCGTAACAAATACGACACCCCGAGAAGTGACTCTGAGAGAACGTCTGAGAGTCGCCAAGAAAGCTCACCATACTCGTGCATGAGTGCACTCAAGCCCATCGCACCTATCAAACCCCCAATCTGGCCGGCCTCTTTTCCAAAGCGCGCACATAGCTTCCCCAATGGTATGGCGGCGCAGAATACCAAGTCTCTCCTAAACAGCGCATGCCAACCTATCCACAAAGTTTGACCGAGATTTTCAGTGCAAGGGATCAATTAATCAGCACAAGGGCGAAGAATTATGCTGTGGCCAAACACAGTCTCTGTTGAAGCGGAAGCCCACGAGAAAGAGAAATTTCTCTTTACCTCTTCCCCAAAAGTCAGACATACTCTCACGAGCCCATGGCGTGGAGAAAAGCTCAGGGTAGCGAGTCGTATCAAATTCATCTTGAGGTGCCCAATTGCTGGGTAAAACCTTACGCGCGATTGGCCAAAAGATTGCCTCGGCGATGTTCACTGCACATGAAGCAATCTCCAATCCCGACCACATCGAGGCTCCCAAGCAAAAGGCCAGGCCGTATCCTGAGATAAACTCAAGTGCTTTCGATTGAGGGAAACCTATACTTTGAGTCAAGATTCCGTAGATCCCGTCTTGATGGTGAAATGCGTGCACAGCAATCGTCCAAAAGATTGTACCGTGTAAGTGCATCTTCACAAGACGTAAGAAGTTTTCAATCAAAAAGTCCTTGATCGCAATCGGCTCTGGACGCTTCACAACAGATTTGGGTGGTGCCCAAGCAAAGTCCAGTGATCGGGGACTGTTCATCATGAGACAATGGTCAATTCACATGATACATCTACATTTTGATTGGAAATAGAAACTATACGTTTCTGGGCGGATGAATAGAAAGTTATCAAGAAGGGAGCCTACCTGAGCAATACCAGGAGTACAAAGCGCACTAGTTCACCAAAAGAAGGAGGCGAAACCGGATTTGCACTATTGCTATGGGCTTCCGTGTCCGGGTGTGCCGCTTCAGGTGTGGGAGATGTGGAGTTTTCTTGCACAGACTTATCACTTGTGGATCCGTTGGCTTCCTTTTCGATTTTGTCGGCAATTTTTTCTCCGAACTTGTGAACGTTACCCGATTTAAAGATTGGACCATCATAGAGACCAAATTGTATCGCGAGACAGATCGCGTGAAAGGTGACGAGAGATACAAATGGGAAATTGACCATCATGCATTCTCCGAGAGGTTCCCATATTCTGTATTTGACACTGTCCATGATCACTAATATTATCAGAGGAGTCAAAGCCCTTCGAGCCAGCCAGAAACCAGGCTTGTTCTGATAGTAGGGGTGGAATATAGCGGCTTGAATAATCAAAGGGATAATGAAGGCGTGGCCAAAGAGCTTGTGATGCATTATGATCTGAGTAGCAGGTTTCATCTCGAGAAAAAGTTGGCTGATAAGTAAAAGTCAAGTTGTATTTGCAAGACTTTGTTGTGAGATTGAGATACTTGTGGACGAAAGATACGATCTCCAACGAATTAATGGAGGTATATATGTGAGTAAAGCTCACATCGCTCATCTTTGACTTCATCTGACGCAAAATCTCAACGTTTCTTTCCGTGGCTGATGAGTTTTTCACGGGCATTCAGCAGCAGCTGTCCTCCTGGCCAGGAGCCAGCTAGGGCAGCGCATTGAAAGGAGAGCAGAGATATCTCCATTCGAGATTACAAAGGGGGCATATCTTGAAGTAAATGTCCGTTGCTGAACTCCAATGAATTGCTGCAAAGTGCACACTGCAATTGCACTTCTGATCGTCTGATTCGACACCCAAGTATCTCTACACCACGTTTGATCGTTCTCGAACAGGAGCGCCACTGTGATACCAGTGTAACAGTGAATGCGTCTCGATAAGTGAGAAGATCGCACCCGGAAGCGTCACGCTTTGCTTACGATAGGGTCGTGAAAATCCTTGGATTCATGCCGAAGAATACGATCACTCAGGTATGGGCACCGGACACCGGTCCAAGCTCCTAAACCTGGTCATGAATTCACTACCGAGCCATCAGATATTTCAACTTCAACTACGCCAATGTCACCATCATCTTTGCGTCCTATCTTACCGTGTCGGATCAAGAAAACAGTACTGACGATAGTTATCAGATTAACCGCTAGATCGAACCGATTCTTTGACCTTCCAGCTCTTTGGAGATCGTAGGGGCATTCGCAAGCATACACAGGAGCTTATCACAATGAATCAGACGATATGGTCAGGCTGGTCAGGCTGGTCAGGCTTGCTTAGCTCTAGGCTACGCATATATGGCGAATGTGAACGGAAGACGGCGGTGGAGGATGATGCGCGTGATCAAAAGTCGGCCCCGCATTTGAGGCAGTTCAGGAGAGAGCGAAGAGCTGGCTCCTCCCAAGGGGTACAAAAAGAAGCCATCCTACTGACGAATGATACGAACAGTCCACGTCTCTCTCCAGTCCTACTCTTCGGATTGTAGCTGCTCTTTCGAAGCATAAGGTCCCATACCTCACCACCAAACATTACTAGTGTCTCGAACATTCAGAGCTGCCTAACGGCAAGTTTCTTTACTTTGATATCTCAAGAATCACTGCCGACTAAAGAAACTACATTCCATCGACTCACATGGGTCATAGAGCCTGAGGGCTGTCGTGAGTTCGCCTATCCCACGTTTCCAGTAGAAACGTCATCTCTCTCTGAGCTCTCGAGTCTCCTCTAAATGCACAGTCTTGGAGTACTCAGTCTTCATTTCCGACAGATTTCTGATCCACCCTTGAATTTTCGGTCACCCATAACTGATCTTCTGTCCAGGACTTTTTGCGTTTTAGACAAGTTGACACCCCTCTGATTACTGC
Organism: Melampsora abietis-canadensis; assembly: GCA_002157025.1. Taxonomy (NCBI): domain Eukaryota; kingdom Fungi; phylum Basidiomycota; class Pucciniomycetes; order Pucciniales; family Melampsoraceae; genus Melampsora; species Melampsora abietis-canadensis. Next base: position 13,203 of record KZ123277.1, on the reverse strand, counting down.
ACCGCGATTTCAGACTATGACGTGCTTGGCCTTCGGTATCAGCCAGACTCATTTTACGATGGCTCATACACTTGGGGGGCGGTGTATTGAACCCTCCGTGGTGCAATACCTACTGTATCGCTGACGACTCAAAATGCTCCATTGGTGGGAGGTCATGAGCGGTCCGTTCTCCTGAGATCCGCGTCGGTCGACACTGTAAAGCTCAGTGGTAATACCCGCTCAGACCACAGGCGTGCGTTTTGTTTCTTTCCGCTTTTTTAAAGGTGGGGTCCTCTGATATTTATTGTGATTTTTATCATGTGCCCCATACCACGCTTCGAGAGTTTGATTTGGCGCCTAAGCCAATACCTAGCAGCTCCAGTTCAAGCAAATGCCTCCCCCGGTCAAGCAGGTCCTGATCAGTGTAAGGATGATGTGGACCCTCGCCCCGCTCCGCAATTGAACATCTCATCATCTTGAGAAGAGCTTAGTTAGACGCAATTCTGGGTAGGTCACCCTCTGGATATTCTCATATGTATAGCTGATGGGGGGTCTAAAAGAGTGGTATCCCTTGATGAGCCTACCACGTCTTGGCTCACCGTGCCGCACTGAAAATAAGAAAAGAATTACCATTCGTTCCCATACCAATAAAAAGAACTTCAGCTGATTCAAGCCTATTCACAAACAATTTGCACTGCCCTTCTCTCGTTGCTTGTCATTCCCTATCTGATCCACCCGGAAACTTAAGCCGTCATATAGCAGCGCGAGAGGGGCCCGTATGTGGTTGCGCTGAGGCGAATCACTTCACTGGCGTGAAGGCCTCATTAATTGTGCAAAAACGCGTATTCTGGCTGGTCAGCATCACTATAAAGGCGCGAAGTTTAGAGCTATTCTCTCCCCATCTCCTCAACACCTCAGCTTTTGATAATAGTCATTCCAATCTTCCCTTTTGCTATCAATTGCTATTAATAATCTATTTCCCCTATTATTCCTCATCCATTACTATCACATCTTACTTCATACTCGTCTTCTTGACTCACTCTCCGTCTTATATTGCCATAACTATCATTTCTCTAAATCGATCTCTGCAGAAATCTCAGTCGCTGAATCTGTTTCCTGCCTCTATCTTCCTCTTCTTGCACGTCGTTTAATAGTAAATTTCATAGATAAAAACTTCCTTTCTATCGCTATCTCTCATCATGTTCGAAAAGATCCTCCAGCACCTAGTCCAATTTTCTGATGACTTGCAAAACGAATCTAGACCTACGATCGAGTGTGGGGTATTGACCCAACTCCAACTCATTCACGTTTCGCACGCCAACGAGCCAAAGTACAGCTCAGACTGGGACCCATCTCTTCCTCTTTTCTCTTCATCCTCTTCACACGAACCACTTGATCCCCTTCTTTCCTTACGCGATGGACCTGAATTTTATCTATGTCAACAAACTGTTGACGACCAGATGCAGGTGGTGAGCTTTTGATTTTCATTTATGATATTGATAACAGACTGACCTCGATGCGAATCTCAGATCAATACCTGCGGAACTATGCAACCGCTAGGATCCGAGGATCCCTATATCGGCTCGGGGGTGAGTCTAAATCGCGTTGCCAGGTGCTCTTCACGCGCGAATGACTGATACTAACATACTCGTTTCGTGGACGTTAGCTGCTGAGCGGCACGAGGAATGCAAGTGGATCTTGCTCATCCACGGACAAGACCCTCTCAGACTCAGTCGGTTCGCCTCCGTTTTGCAACAACCGACGTGGCTATTCTTCGCAAGCCCTTTCAGCATGGCACGATCATCGAGCTGAGCAAGCTGAACCCGTCGACGAGGTTCAGCAAAGAATGACCGACACTTTGGTAGATGAGTCTATCATTCCTACACTCAAACCTTCCTCGCGACCTCGGTCGACCAACGTCTTCGTGGCGAACTTTCCTGCTCACTGGGGGAAGAGTGATCTGTGGGATCTGTTCGAAGGGATCGCGATTGCATCTGTAAGCTTTCCTTTTATCATCTTTGTATTCACATAGTTCGCTTATGTAGTGACTCTCCTTTAGGTGCATGTGCTCGCGGAGAGGAGGTTGGGTGATGAGTCCGCGAGCGGCGGAACCGGATTCATCAAGTGAGTCAGGAACTCGAGGCTGAAAGTTTTTCGATGTATGGCTGATGAGTTTTGAACGATTTGATCTGATCATTATCAGCGTGATCCGAAGGGAGGAAGCCGAGGCATTGCTCGGCCTGCTAGACAAGAAGATCTGGCTAATCGAGGGCTCAGCTCTCAAATTTCGCATGGCCAATTCCTCGGCGCCCAGCGAGTGGGTTCAATCGATTATCATTCTCTTGCTTTTGTACTATTTTGTGTGAGGATCTTAAGCTCATGCCATTTGTAAACTCTTCCTCAGGATGATGTCCTCCCATCCTCACCCCCCTCATCGAAATCGGACAATCCGACGCCACCCACACAAAGTCTTGGATCGATTACGATCCGAGCAGATCATTCGGAATAGACAAGTAGGTGCCTGTGATAGGCACCAAATTGTGATCTAGTGAGTCTTGCTTAGATCTTAAGTTGTTGTTCACAATTTCTTACGATGATTCGCATCCTTTTTAGCAAATCGGTATCGGCCAACAACACGCCGACGCTGTCTGTTGTGCACGGCAGCAGGCAGCGTAACAACAACCTTACCTGCGCAGCCCCCGACGCCACCTTTCGACATCCGCAACAGCCTCGTAGACTGATCGAGGAGCTGAGGACGTATCTCAACCGGTCGAATCGGTACAATAACAATTATGCGAACGTCCCTGCTCCTCCCGTCCACCGCTCGGTGATCAGTCCTACCCCTGCGAGGCCTAACACGCTCAGGTACCCACGCCCTACTCCCGCGACTGTCCTTCCGCTCGCCGCGATGCCGTCAAATCTCCCAATCACTAATCGATCTCTAAGGCTTGCCGGATATCCCGAAATAGGCGGTGCACAAGTTGGCTATATGCCGCACGCATCTGGTGGAGCAGGCTGCTACGTCACACCCTATACGGTCTTCCCACGTCTACCGAACATCAATGTTCCTGGGTATATCCGCACTGCAGCCTATGCTGGTGATGAGGAAAACTATCCTGACTTTTCTTGGATGCCAAACTGAAAATTAGGAGAAAATATTGGCTGGATTTCAAGGGGTAAAGTGATGCAAAGGTGGATAGAGGGCTTTTTTGTTGGGAGTTAATTTTTGTTTCTTTCATCTAAAGCAGTACAATATAGCTCTAGTTCTATTTAGGCAGTTTTTTTTTCTATGTCTTTGTGGCATCTATATAAATATATATGTATCATTATATTTCATTTTACTTGACCTCATTTGTTTTTGTTGATTGTATTTGTTAGCGATCTTTGAAAAGTGTGATGTCATGTGTTTGTGGCTTTGTCTTGTTTCCCATCTCACTATTTTCTTGAACGTCTCATAGGTTTGTATATCCCTTTTTTTCTTCTCAATCTCCGTTTTAAATGAAAAAATATCGTTGTACATTGGTCATCAGATGCGTGAGAATGAGACACTTAATATCGCGCCTGATACGACTTTTGGAGTGCAAAGATCATTTTGCTCTTTCAAATGTGATCCTTATCTTTTCTCAATGAGTAGCAAAAAGAATATGTCTCCTAAAATACTCGCTAATTCTCTGCCTCACGATCATACTTCACCAACTCAGGTATTCGCAAGCAAGAAGTAGGACTCAGAGTATCTAGATCCTAGATTCGACATTCTTCATATCGCTCATACTTCTTCTCATCATAAACCCCGTTTCCTTCTGCCTTATCCTTCTTCTGCATCCAATATGAATGTCACCTCAATGCGAATGATCATCGAAATGCCTTGAAGTACAATTCTCAAGATTTGGGAGGCAAGAAACTGATGACCTTTCGATCAGATTATCCTTGAGTAGAAACTCCACAATTTTCTGTTTCTAAGACGATGTCCAAGACGACCATCTTAAAGTTCCTCAAAAGAATCTTGAATGAGTCTCCGGATGCGTCATCGAAGGTCATCAGTCTCAAGTTCAAACTCCAGAGTAGAAACACCGGAGCATAGAGTATCCGGTACCGTAATTGATGTACCGTGAGTAGCACACATGTAAATTACAATCTGTAATACGTCAGTGCTTGTCAGCCAGAGGTGATCAATGACGATCACCCATCAGTCTCAAGGATCACATCAACTTTCTTCAAACATAACGAATCCATGGTTCGTGTTTCACTGAATCATAACAAGTCTGCCTGACTAAGCTTAAATATATCAAGCTCACCACACTTGTTTTTGATGGGAAAAACGACCAACAGTCCAACACCCTTCGTCCTTATTTGGCATGTGTCCGGGCAACTCTCACGGCCGCCCTCACGCTCGAAGACTTTGCTTGTCAAGTCGGTCTATTTGATTGAAAGAAAATCCTCTGCCAATCCTCCTAGCTGACGAACGATATGGTCCGGGAAATCTCTAGGTCGTAGAACGTCATAATCGACCTGAAGTAGAGGCTGGGTCAGTACTTAGTCTTACGTTTCCGAGGATAAATCACATGAAGATGGAGATATAAAACAAGCCGATCCTGACGAATCCGTTTTGCTCTGGTGTATATGTGATGGAGGAGATTTTGAAGAAAGACACCCGAGGTCCTGCTCACACCAATGACTATATCACGGACACCGTCCGAATACGTGTTGATTGAACCATCGATAAACTCTGTCAGGTTGAGCATCAAGATCAAGCAAGCTGACGACATTGAGCATATCCTGTTGGTTCCCCTTTTCGATCTTTTGGTCAATTTAAGCTGATCATCACATCTTTGTCTATGTTGCTTGACCAGCGCGAGAGGAGTGACGAGGTTTTTAAGTCTTAGAGCAGAGAACTTTGTCATCTTGAGACGGAAACCGGTCAAGGGCTTCGACATCAGCTTTTTGATCACCAGTCATAACCTCGAGTCCATGATTCGCGCCAAATTAGTCGACTTTATCATCCAGTTCAGTCTAGACTTTTCATATTCGATTGCAATTCTGATACCTCTCAGGTCCATATCTGCTAAGCAAAAGCTAATCCATCCCCTGTTCTCTTGGGACGAGTATAGATTTATGGAGGATGTTGATCGTGAGATCAGTGAGATGAAATTGAGTCTCAATGCTCGTGCTCGGATAGTAGCAGAATCTTATCTAGGACAGGCAAGTTTTGTCATCTAGAATCCTTCACTTTGTTGCGGTCTGGATTTCCACTTCCATGTGGAGATCAAATTCGCTGATTAGCCGATCGCTTGATCCCTTCTTTGAACTTTCATACTTTGAACAGTTTGTGTAAAAGACGAAATCTGAAACCTAAACTCATTGCGCGAGTGGCGGCTTCATCTTATCGCTTGGTCTTGTTCGGCTTATGACTTCCTTCATACCTGAATTTTGGGGCTCGAAGTGAGATTTTTTGTATGAACATAGTAGGACTTTCAGATCAGTGTTTCTTATTGTCATCATGAGATACCACGCTTGCGGTATTGGCGTTTCGGCGTTTCAGCTCCCAGAAACAGCCCGAAATCAAAACTTTGGTTGATTGAGTCTGTAGGATGACTAATAGACTTACGACCAACATAGAACACTTGACATGGGTTGGGACGCTTCCTAGCTTTTTTACGGGCAGAATGTATTTCAATTGTAGTAACTGCTTATGGTTACTTAAAATATGGTCCACTTCAATTTAAGTATAAAAACTTCTGAATACTGTCACCTCAAGTTGGTGAGGCATACCTTGCAACTCGCTCGTCAGGGGAAATTCAACATGTTCAAGAAGGAAAACATCAGCTTGTGTCTTCATATGTCCTCAAAGATTTAGCAAGTTCAGGTTTTGTGGTCATGCCTGATAAAAAAAGGATTATCTTTAGTCTTAAGAATGACCAAGTATGATCAAAGGAAGCAAAAATACCTCATAGAGATAAGGAGCAGACTTTAGTCTTGTCACAGGGATGATCGAAAGGAACCACCATCTGAGGAACCGAAGATTGCAAGAAAGCACTTGTTGAATTCAATGAGATAAGAATAACAAGGTAAAAAATGAGCCATTGTAGATTCTGTGAGTCAAGTTGAAAGGACAACCTCATCTAGAACGTGCATATAGGTAGACATGTCATGCACTTGATGTGATGTTAGTATGTGACACTTCATTCACACCATCTTGCTAACATTGTGCAAGCCCAAAGCCTCACAATACCTGTAATGTGGATCAGGTGAAAGAGCCTTTGGCATAATATCAGAGATCATATCATCCTATAGGAATACAGTTTCTGTACACAGTACCCATTGATACTTCACAACAATGGCTTTTGTTCTTCTCTTGAATTTTTCATTCTTTTACAAGACAATAGCACCTTGATTATCAGACTTGAATACCACAGAGCTATGTTGACTAATCTTCATACCCTTTATTAGAAAAGTAGCCCAGACTATAATCGGCTTAGCCGGTTTCGAATTACGGGGCAATATGCATAAAACCTTCGGTGTCCATGATCAACTCCATCACGCCGGTGAGCCAGGGTGAGCCTATGTATTTACAGACGATGAAGAAAATGTCCACCCGAAAGTGTAATTGCGATCACGAAGGGACTCCAATTTGAGGTCTCCCAAGACACACAACATCTAAAAAAAAAGTGATAAATTTGATGATTGATGTTGTATATGATGAATACTTTCCCCATAAAGATAAGCGATAGAAGGATACATATTCAAATGCGTGTTCTATGTATCAAGACCTTCATATACAAGAGCATTTCTCATTGAAATCTATTCAGAAGAATGTGTTGTGTACCGGGATGAATGAATGACCGGAATCACTTTGGATCTGAGTCAAGGTTCCGATCTCGGTGTTTATGATTTGTTTGTATTACAAAACTTCTGATAGTGATTTCTTGTTGACCGTTCTCGACCACCTCGAATTCATCAGATAAAGCTCTACCCATTGTTAGAGTCAACCATTCTCTCTTCCTACATAGTCGCCGTTGCAATCGACTTTAAATATTATAGTCATCGCCTCAGCTGTTGACTTTGTACTAAATATATGTACTGGTTGAACTTGCGTCTGATCATCTATCTTTTTTCTATTCGACAAGAATCACTTTGACAAGGATCAGACAGAACATCGAAACTTTCTTTACCTAGCTTTTTTGTCTGTTGTGTGTGTGTGTGTGTTCGGTAAAGGATTCGGTTTTCAAAAGTAAAGGTTTTTGAAATTCCCTTTTATCGTCGCATTTCAATATGACAGGTAAATACGGTGGATCAGACGACCCGTTAGTTCGACTTTCTTACCGTTCTCTTCACATCTGATATTATAAAATATATCAACTCTTTTCCTTTATCGTTCTATCTACACAGTTGTATTCTTGGTTATACCAATGGAGTTTATCCTAATGGTACACTTGGCAAGGGTAATTGGCAACGCTTCAGTAAGCATATCTAATCACAACTCTTTCTTTTCCACACACTCATCATCAACTAATCAAAAGTGATTTTAATTCAGAATATTACCCTACTGAATTGGAAAAAGCTATCTGTCAAGCTCCAAATGATCCATGGATAGATTCACCTCGTTATGCTTGGTGGACACATTATTATATTCTTGCAGCTTTAGTCGCCATAGCAGTCGTTAATGCTATCAAACGTTTACACGCGCTTAATCGGTGAGTGAATTGTTTCGAATGTTTCTTGATCTTATTGTACGATTTAAATTCATCTTACCAAAAAAACCTTTGTATATTTCGTTTACGCAGTACCGTGGGTTTACCTAGCGTGATAAGTTTTAATCCAAAAATCAGTGCATATGCTAGATTGATTAGTTATCCACAAAGCAACTGGTTTAATGGGATCATACCTGCTACTGGTCCAAGTATCTTACTCTTCTTGTTCTTACTCTTTACCAATCTTATTTGTTTTATACCTCGTCCTTATTATCGACCACCTAACTATGGTAGCTCTGTACTGTAAGTGACAAAACTTTGGGGTTTCTTGATATAAATTGATGATTAACTGATTTCTTGGAATTTCTGTATTCAATAGTGGATTAAGAACTGAATGGGTAGCAACTGCAATGATGCCTTGGATATATGCCTTGAGCTCTCGTAGGAATGTTATATCTTATCTAACAGGTAAATACACTTTCAATCCTCGTTTTCCAAACAAAACATTCTTCATTTGAATCTGACCTTTGACTTGCTTTTGATTCATAGGAGTCTCATATCAAAGAGTGATGACAATTCATAAATATTCACCATGGATTTGCTTATACTATTCAATTATTCATACTTGGACAAATATCATCCGAGCAAATCGTCAACAACCATGGTGGTATACATGGCAAAATAATGCACTTTATCGTAATGGATTTCCTCCTTTGGTCGCATTGGCTTGGTTATGTGTCATGAGTCTTGCTCCGATTAGGTAAACTTCAATCGTGATCTATTATCCTTGTCTCATTTCGACTGAGCTGATTTTGAATGTATCTCATTACAGAGCAAGGTTTTATGAAACGTTTTATTTCTTTCATATGGTTGCTGCTATGAGTAAGCGAATTAAATCCCCAAAGATATCATCAGAAGCTGTCCAATAACACTTATATGAAACCACGTCCATCTTTTGTATGAGAAAATAGTTTTTCTCATTTGGATGTATTGGCATACAGAAGCGTACCTCAACTCATTCCAATATTGTTGAGTTAAGATCCTTGAAAATCGAGTTCTTTTGTCCAACGAAGCTAACTCTCAACCAATTTCATTTTTCACTTCTAAGTGCACGCGACGGCTGGAATCTGGGGAGTTGGTATTGCTTGGCGTATATTATCAATTTTAGCAAATCAAGGGTTCATTCTAAAAGGATTTCCAAGAGCTGAACTAGGAGCATTACCGGGCGACGTTTTTTCGATGAAAATCTCAGTCCCACCTGCTTATCGATGGAAAGCAGGTTCACATGTATCCCTTCGATTCCTTACAGTCAGACCGTGGGAAACACATCCCTTTACAATTGCTTCAATACCTAATTCTAGTTTATATTCTTATTCGAAAAAAGGTAAAGCATCAGAAAAAGAAGTGTTATCAACTTCAGTATCAGTAACTGGAACCCAAGTAGATTCTCAAAATGAAGACCGATTAGATTTAAAGAACAATGAAATGTATTTCTTAGTTCAATCTCATTCAGGCTTGACGAAAAAATTACATCAATTAATATCTAAACGAAAAGGAAAAACCCACTTGAAATTACCTTGTATTATAGATGGACCATATTCAGGATTTATAGATTCATTGAAATCGTGTGATAATTTAATATTGATTTCAGGTGGAACAGGAATTTCAGCTTTGATTCCATTAATTTTAGATATAAAATATCATCATCATCATCATTCCATTCAAATCGAAGTTCATTGGGCTACAAGAGATAAAGAAGTGATTGAAACTTGGTTTGCTGATCAAGATTGGATTGAAAAAGTGAAATTAAATGTTTACCTTACTAAAACCTTCGATTCGATTTCACCATTAAAAGAGAAAAAGAAAGTCGTCCAATCTCAATCTGAATCACAACTTCAAGAACCAAGTAGGGTTGATCAACTTGAAGAAGGAATCCTTCCAGCCGTACAACCGGTTTTATCTAACCAAGATTTGACTTTGAGTTCGGATGAGAAATCTACACGGTATTGTGTTAAAAGAGAAAGACCAGATCTTGAAGCAATCATTGAACATGCCACAAATCAATATGATGGACGAGTTGGCGTTGTCGGTAAGTCATTTTCTTCCTATTGAAATTTGATCCAAAACATCGAGGATTCTGTTACAAGATCTTAATTGAATTGCTCTTTTCCTTTCTTAATCTCGATGGTTTTGGTCACTTTATACAATCAAGTTTGTGGTCCAAAACTCATGAATTTAACAGTTAGAAACGCAGTGGCAAGATCACAACTCAAGATTATCAAAAATCAAACTTTATGTAACGAATTAGAATTATATGAAGAAATGTATTCCATGTAGAAAGAAACTTACATATCAGGCAAGCTCACCAAGTTTTTCTTTTTTTCTCATCTTCTCATTAGCTTCGTTTTTCGCACATTTGGTTATCTATCTTGTTTTGAAGTTTGTTGTTCTTTTAAATTTTCCGCACGTTCTTCTCTTTTAGCTTTCTTTTTGTTTTATTCTTCAACGTCAGATTCGTCTTATTTATATATTCCTCCACAATCAGCAAACGAACAAGATGTTTTAATGAAATCCCTACTCAATCTTCAATGAAATCCCTACTCAAGTTTAACTATACGTGCTTCATGGCAAACAGAATTATCAAATCATTTTAAGGATCCTTTACGATTCTGCAGGAAAGTTCAAAGGTGCCTGATCAAACAAAAGGGTTGATGTGTTCCTCCTTTGCTTGGGTTGAAATTTCATCGTTGCTTTTTTGATTAATAAAGCTTTCATGATTTGTGAGGTTGTTTTTTAAAAATGAAACCAACACTATGAACCAGATATAATTTCACACCTATAAGCAAACTTTCTCTGTTGGTTTCAAAACATCACAAACATCAAAATCTGTCAAGAAATGTAGCATCCGGTTTTCATATTCACTTTTTTCCTTGCTCTTCCTTGATTGAATGTATTTACAACTTCTTCATAATAAGCATAAGTTAAATCGTCCATCAAAATACACAAACTAAATAAGAAATGTCCTATCTAAGAGTACAACAAACACCAATTAACAAGCACAAACCAACCAAAAACCTCTAAACCTTCATAACCTCTTTCAAACCCTCATCCGTTTCTTCCTGCAATCAATAATAATTTTCCCAAGTGTTTCGATCCAATAAATCTCTCATCACATTCCAATGATTTAAAGCCGATTCAACTTGAGCATCTTTCAATTTAATTGAATCATTTTCATCTTGTAAAATCATCTTTTCTTTCAAATCAGAATGGGTTTTCAAGATTAATGAGATTTGTGATGTTAATTCATGATCCATTAGTTGGTTTAAGATCCAATATTTGTGTTTTGAATTCGAGACATCTGAAGGAGTGACTTTTCTGAAGCTTGGGACTTCATTCATCTTACAAAAAATCACCTACGAAAGCCAAAAAAAACACTTATTAGTTTCTTGTTTGAAAGAATGATTGATTTTTGTTTTCTAACAAAGATAGAGAAAACGCTTTACTAAGTTTTGGAAGTCTAATTCTTCTGAATCTTGATTTTGGTCTTGATTAGATTTTTCACTAAATGTTCTACAATAAGGAAACACATCAAAGATTGTCAAAAGGACCATCAGACCTGCATTAGAAGTAGGAAGTCCAGCGAAATTCTAATTTTGAAATCAAGCCAAAACCCCAAATCCATCAATCATCTCTCTCTCTCTCTCTCTCTCTCTTGAGAAAAACCGAGTGAAAACCTTACAATCACTAAAACCCCATCAAATTTCAAAACCTTCTTCAAAGAGATCCAAAACGTTTTCACAAACAACTCAGCAGGTACCATCCCACCCGTAAACACATCATGTATCACATAATCGAATCTTCCAAGCAATCCTTCATGCTTTGTTTCTCGATCTAAATAAACTCGAATGTCTTCTAAATGAATTCCTCCATTTGGTGGGATCATACCAAAGTATTTTAAAGCGTATTCATACACAATCGGATCGATCTCGACTACTGTGATCTTGATGGAATGGGTCATCAAAGATTTAGATGAAACCCCGATTCCTAAACCACTAGATTCCAAACAAACCATGAGCGTTAATGGTTTCGGTGGGGGGGGAACTAGGAAAAGAGATCCACTTTACATACATGATCAAAGCTTCTTCTTGCTGATGATTTTGATGTCTCATCACAAGTCTAATAGCTTCCTGTATGATAAACGTAGAATAAATCGATTCCGCAATCTTGATCGCTTGGATCTCAATCTGGTCTTCGGTTCGATGGTCCGATTTGGTCCGGATAGCTTTGATTGCAGGTCCGATCCAAATTCCTCCTAATAAAGAATGATCAGACCTTAAATATCTAAACACTTCTTGACTTTCGGGATCCCGAAACTCTCCTACGGTTATCAAACCGGTAGTTGAGATTCTTCGGGCTAATAAGGGTGTTTTGGATTTCGTTTCGGGGGTTGGTTCGTTGGTGCATAAACTTTGAGGAGGCGGGAGGGTTTTGTAAATGATTAGGATCATCATCGTTTTCAACAGTGTCTTTTTGGGATTGGAGTTTCTTTGGGTTGGTAATTCAGATAGGGTTGTGAGGATTGAAAAGATTAGAAAAGTGATTGAAGAGATTGGAAACTGAAAGCGAACCCAAAAAAGAAAGAATTAGTTATTCTTGACAAGTTGGATGATAGACTCCTTTAGACGTACGATTTCACAAGGTTGGATGTTTGAAAGAATCAGGGTGCTCAGACTGGTAAAACTGAAGCTCAGAATACCATGAAGGACCACACAAGACATCGAAATCCAAACAAACTTCAAAGTTTTCGTTTGATTCTGATTCTGATTCTTAAACCATCTTTGATCACTCAAGACTGACTGCTATCAAGAAATCCAAACCAGATCGATTTCACTTCACACATCGTTTTCTCGTCTTCCGAAAGAGAAACAAACAAACCAAATGATGAATCCCAAGTACGAAACCCAATAACCTGATAGGCAACAACCCAATCAGCGCAACACCCAAAGGCCTAAACAAATACCCCGATCCATGCAAACCAAATCCAAAAAGATCGAAAAAGATCGAATAAAGTTTAGGTAATCTTTGAATCCAGATGGCTAAAGTGAAAAAGTAAACTACAGAAAGATGTCTGATAAAGTTTTGGTTTAGAATTGATGTTGTGTAAAGAAAGATTGGAATGATCAAGAAATCGATGAATTGATGGAATTCGAATTGATAGAATTCATTGAGTGTTTGACCAAAGATTGGGTTTAGTGATATGTTTGAGATCAGTAATGATAAGTTGATGGTGATTAAAAGGAAGATTGATTTTATGATGGAAGTTGAGATGATGAGAAATTGATATTTTCTTGATATTGTTCTTGTTCTTGTTCTTGTTCTTGTTGTTCTTGTTCTGGTTGTGGTGGTTTGAGTTTGATTATGAGTTTGTTTGATTTTTTGATTTTGATGATGTTTAACCATTTTTTGTTTTATATTGTAAGAGAGTGAGTATGCATTCAAACTAAAACTAAAAGAAAGAATAATCAAAATTGAAGAA
>MWRH01018710.1:0-13437 GCA_002157025.1 Melampsora abietis-canadensis | reverse complement strand
TTCAGGAAAGAGAGGTATGCTCACCCCTATGTGAGCTTCTGTTTTTGCCCCTGTGCTGTGTTGTCACAGAGGAATAATATTTTGAAAATCCACTTTTGATGTGACAAAAAAGTAATTTGCATTAGCAATGACAGCTTTGAGTTTGTGAGAAATCCATTTTCAACACCTCTTAGTGGATTTGCTGGAAGTCACACATACCAAAGGTCCGCTGTGGCCACAACAAGGTGTTGTTAATCTACCTTGCTTTCTGCACCTTGTGCCCTTTGCAATACTTGTAAGTTGGACTGATGATGAAGGGATTTTTGCATGTAATGTAAACCTGCCTTGGCCTTGAAAGTTTGCTCCTCATTTTTGTCTTTTCAAGGATGTTAGATCCACCCGGTGTTGGTAAATTTGAGCCAACAATTTTCTCATTGCTTTCACTGACATTCACAATTTTGATGACAAGTCATCAGGTCCAAGAGATTACAATGAGCTATTGAAGTCAATGTGATTCTTGTACTGGTGCAATGAGTTCATCATGGACCACCTGTCAGGACAGATCACATAGTACCAGCCATCATTGCATCATGTTGTACCAGTCGTAATCACCACATTAAGTTTAAGTAGCTGCCCGGGAGCAGGTCTACCTCCTCAAATCATGCTTTCAGGCAGACACAGGGAAGTCCAAAGAGCACAAAAGCCACCTGACATGAGCTTTAATTTCTAGAGGATCATTTCTACAGAAATATGGTTGACTAGTTACAGTGTGGACCCTTTGGAATACCGTGTAGGTCCCCGTGCAAGGATGCTGATTGAGCCAGAAGAGCAATTGTGGCATCTTACTGTCATTGCATCAAGTGAATGATACTTTTAGGCTGGTTTACCAACTCCCTCTTGAAGCGCTTCTTGTTGTGGATTCAATGTCTGGTTCTCCATTCTGATTTTGTCTGTTACTTTAGAAGAATTCTTGTATGCCCTCCCTGTGTTTAACAAAACACTGTCAGACCCATAACTTGCACCCAGGCAGCAATTATACCTTCACTGATGAGGCCCCACCTTAGGTCATGAGGTCATGAAGTCAGAACATACAACCACAGAGATTTACCTCTAATTGCCAACATTCATGATTGGCTCCCACGCCACTTGTCTTCTTAGCACCCCCTACCACCAGCTACAATTCTATCCCAGCTTCAAACCTTTTTGTCAGGGATTGTACTTGCACCCCTCCCAACTTCCAAACTCAGGCCTTCAAATGCATGTTACCCCAACAAGCAGGTGTCAACAAATGAGTATTTGTGATGACTGCCTCATTTCCTTGGGTGTACCAAGGCAAGAGGGCCAATGAAACTCTTCATCTGGCCACCAGCATCCTTGATGCTCTTCACAGGCCAAATCTTCCAAGTTCTGGACCCAAGCTTTGTCATGAGTGGCCCTGCGCTTACCTTTTCACCTCTCATGTGATCTCTCCTGTCCAATCAAGCCAACAAAGATCAATGTACCTTGCCAATCAGTGTGTCTTCTGTCCTGATAAATTCTTCATCCCCAAGATCCATGACGATCACCTTGAACACAAGTGGTATTGACAACACAAAACTTTTGACCTATTCTCTATCACAGACATGCGAAACATGGGACTTCCCAAAGCCTTTGACCAGTGGATTACCAATAAAAATGTACAAGGCCTTCAATAGCCTACTATCCAGAAATTGAACCAATCTTCCAAACAGTTTCTTGTAGGTGCATCCTCCTCACTGACATTATTTGGATACTGTCTCTCCCAACTTCCCAAGTTGATTTTTTCATCTGTAGGCCAAGAGAAACTTTCTTTGTGCTGTACCCAAAGGATTCAATGTCAAGTATCAAAATTTCAGCAATTGAATTTGCTGCCATGTCCTTCATTTGCACCTGTATTTCCACCTGCACATTTCTCACCTGCTACTCATAAGCCACCCTCTCCATATCCAGTAAGGTCACAAGCATTCACACCCAACCATCCATGACTTACTCTCCAGTGTCCACCACCGCCCCCCACCCAGTCTCAGTTTCATGCTCCGAAACCCCAACTCTTGATGGTGATCCAATAGAAAGTTATGGCTTGATATTTCCTAACCCTCTGTGAAACCTCACAAATCCCCTATTTTTAACCTTGCATAACACACAGAAACAGCATTTTCAATACTTTTAGTACATCCCTCCAACCGTTTCAGTAGCTGTTCTTCCTTTTCTTTTGCAGTGTCCATGAAGCAACCGCCAGTCCTTTGGCAACTAGTGAACAGGTTCTGCCGCCAATATTTATCCCTGCACAGCTTAAATTCTCACATTCCTGCATCCTTGTATGATTCTCATACACATGAAGCTAGCAAGGCACTCAAGAAACTTATTCTCAAGCAAATCTTCTCTTGCGCCTCACTTACTCAAAAGCTGGAGCAAAAATACACTTCCACCAACAACATCACCCTTGGTACGCTGAAGGGAATCCAGTGTGCAAATAAGGCTGTGCAGGAGCGTTAGTATGCGGCACTTGCTTTGTAATGTAAGGACCACCACAAACAGAAGAGAAGAGTATAGAGGCACATTAACGGTATTCCTCCCATTTCACTCCACTGCTTTTATATCCCATGTGGCCGCATCTTTTTTTTTCATTGTTCTTGTAGGCTTTCCTCAAATTCACTACCAACGTGATTTACACCAAGTAGACCTATTTACAATGCCTATTCTTGTTTTCATCAACACACACCAACACAGTCATTCACCAATCCCTCCCTGAATCACGCAAAGGTCTTCATCCCTCCTTTTCTTATTGTTCCATAGAACAACTTCTCAACATTCACATCTTCCGTTTGACTCATATTTTGTAAATCATTTCCTTCACTCAATGGTGCAATTTACTATGAAAATAGTTTACGTGGGTTATTAGACACTTGTGCATCAACTAGTTGGATGTTTCCAATTGATCAAACTACCCGTGTGTGTATACTCAGGTAGTGTAGCAAGTCATTCACATACTGGCCAATGGTGTATCCTGGTGCATCATTTTGAGAGGCAAGGGATTCACTTTGATCCTCACTTCCATGGTTACCTGTACAACATCTTTCAGGCAGAATGACAGTGTGGATAAATCCATGATATGCAGACAAATCTCACAGTACAACATATACGGGATACAAAGTAAAATCTGGGCATGTGCCCAGCCTTGTGGCCGAATTTTTTTAGCAGTAAATTTGGATTTTCTGGGCAAACACCCAGGCCTGGGATTCAAATTTACCGCTGGAAAGAATCTGGACACAAGTTTGCGCACGTGTCCGGATTTTACTTTGTATCCCCCTATGCAAATAATCATCAGATTGAACGCGGATTACCATAGATGCACTGTTCATCCTTCTAAAGAGGAAGCTGACGGCCTGGCAATGGCCGATCTCAGGGGGTGCCTTTGACTTGAACTTTCTAACCAAAAATACGACATCAATCACCTTGCTAGAGTTGGGAGACTGAATTTCGGTTGTAGGAAAAACACAAATCCAAACCGGTTGGACCTTTTTGCGCCCTATGCAAGTTTCCCCCAGGTATAATTTTGGCAGAAACTTGCGCTCTTCACAGCCAACATACTCACCTTGAATCTTTCAATACAAGGAATTGATGTTGGTGGCGCTTATGTTACAGATTTTACAAGTGTTGCTGGAAAGGATTGTGTTTTCCTGACAGTTCATAATATTGTTTGTTGCTCCTAGGTTTCTCTCATCTTTACATAACCTCTACCTCAAGCTCACATCACTTGCCAACCAAAGTCAATAAACATATTATGAAGATTTTAGAGAAAAAGTGCTACATTTTGCCTACTCAAGATCATGTTGGGTGGACTCTTTTGCAGCTTTGGGAGTGAATCCCACATCATCACTCATTGTAGATTTCTGAATGAGTCCTTGGCTGATACCATAATATATCTCATTCAACAGTGTTCTGAAGACACCATATTGAAGCCCCATTTGTATCTTGAAAGAATTTGTTCCACCTGTTTCCCAGAACCAGTCCTTAATGTTGAAAAAAACATGCAAAAGGGTTTGGTCGCCGGATTATTTTTGGAGGGCTCCAAGGAACACAAATGAAATGTTCAGATATTTCACTGGCTAGCTCATAACACATCAAGAATTAAACTGGGTTCCAAAACTCTACCTACTGCTGATATGATCTCTACTAGGTGTAATATATGATACAACCTGCACCTTTGATTAGAAACAAATGCATTCCTATGCACTACCTAATCTAGAAGAACATGTGTAGAAATTCCATATGATTGATAGCCCATTCAGTGTAAAAAAAGGCTTTTTTATCATGAAGTATCACCATCTTGAACCTTTCCTTTGTGAACTGATTTTCTTACAAAGTATAATTCCTTGAGTCTCTCTCTCTTTCTTCTGCTGAGATCACGTAGCTGAATTCCCATTGATATTACAATAATGTTACTTCCCTTCATCAACTGTATTTGCCCTTCTTGACTTCTTGGTTAAACCATAGGAGTATTTCAATCAGGAGCATGGCACTTCCCTTGAAGATGATCATGGCAACAATTTTGAGACAGATGATCACATCTTTTTGGAAAATTTTCAATTCAAATTGTTGATTCTTGTGGTCATCTCCCCGGGTTTGATCTCATCTATATTTCTATTTAAATGCCCACAATTTTATGAGACTAGAATTCCTTTGTGGCCATTTTGAGATACCAGTGGTTGTATTGAGTGCAGAAGATGTTGATAATTCATTCTGAACCAAATTTATAAATGAAAGGAATATGAATAGCTCTTCAGACAATGTCAACAGCCTCACACATACTGAACTGTATCCCAAGTATTGCAGGCGATCAAATGCCCTGTGTTGAAGCAACATATCTCTTGGGAAATTTCTGTCTATGAAGGGAACTTATTTTTAATTCAAAAGTTCACTATTCCCTACAAGTAATAAAACAATACAGTCAACCCTGTCATAAGGCATACCCCTTGGTCCAACCAATTTAGTATGCCTTATAGCAGGTTAAGCCATATGACAGAGTACTGTCATATGGCAATCATGCCTTCAAAATTACACCTATAATGGAAATTTTTTCATGTCATAAGACAGGACCTCTCCAATAGCACAACTTTTGATTATGCCTCATTGCTTCATTTTGTGATAACTGGAATTCAATTACACAACAGACATTCAGTTTAATAAAGAGAGGCACTGTACAAGCTTTTTCTACCTTCAGATATCATTGTTTGATCTGAAGAAATCAGAAATCACACTTTCTTTCTTGTTTGCAAAATTGATGTGAGAATCAACATTTTTTTGTAAGAGACAAAGAGGCAAATCCACCTTTTCTCCAGATGCATAGTCAGTACCTTCCACATAGGAAAGGAGGAGAGAGATTGCCTTTTGAAATCAAGTGTGCAAATGAAACTAAAAGGAACCAATAAGGTATGCATTGCATATCTAACTTAAGCCAAGTTCCCTTTCTGAATTGTACCAAGAGGTAATAGGTCAAGTAGGTCAAGTATGTTGAAGTACCTGTGACTTTATCAGCCAAATTTCTGCCAAAACTACACTATTTTGGGTAATTTATGCCTTAAAACCTTATTACTGTCCAAAAAAAGTATGCCATAAGGGGTCATACAGAGAAGGCATAATTTGGCCTTGGCAATGCTTTTCCGGGCAAAAACCTATGCATGTTGACAGGTTAAGCCAATATACAGGTATGTCATACAACAGGTTTGACTGTATGCTTTCCACTGATGCATGTCTGTAGAACCTGTGATAATACATTGATGATATTGAGATATGTATGTGCGTCCTACATGTGTGTGTGTGTGCGGTAAATGTACAACAATGAAATGTGTGTGTCAAGTAGGAAAAGGAAGAGTAAAGAATGAGCTTGAAGATTCTGAGAGGAAAGTATATATACAATTCAATGTATTATGAATCAGTACCTCAACCCCCCTTCATATTGTCAGTGAGCGAGTAATCCCACAATAAGATCTCAAAGAAATTTGCATTCCAGTAGATAAATAAATCAAATATGCATGAGTGGAGACTCTCTAGTGCTATGTATGTATATGTGTGTGTGCAAAAGAAATGGATGTGAAGTTTCCAGAAAGGATGATCTTAAAACGTGAACGAAGTGACAAAAGGATTGATGAGTAGAGACTCTCTATAGCTGTATACAATCAGAGCCCCAATGATGTTTCTTACTGAATGGGGTACTTACAACAAGTATCCCTAAAAACGGGCCTTGGTGTGATATGTAGTATTATTTACGAAGATTGAAATTATCTCCAAAGTAACTTGCACCGGCGTGACCACTACCAGGCGCAACACCCATGCTGGCAGAAAAAGGATTGGCTCGACGTTGAAGTTGAGTTTTGAACTTTGCCTTGTAGGGATCATTGAAGCATTGAGAGCAAGCTAAAGAAGTTTTTGTCATCATGGTCAGCGTTTTCAAAATTGAGATGGAGCAATAAGATAGCTCTACACACTCAAAGATCCCGTGCAAGTACCAGAACAGTTCAAGAAGCGATTCCTGCTATCGACACAGACTGTACGGTAAATTTGGGTCAGCAAACGGTTCAAGAAAGACAATCCAAAGTTAGAAAACTGACTGGTTTGTACGGTCGAACCATCTCCAGCGTGGTACTCTTTAGTGCATTGCACTTGCTCGACTGATTCTCCCGTTTCAACGTCGGTGCAAGTATTGCACACTGCAAGAGAAGTGGACGTGGCTGTTAATAGCGGATCCTGAGGCGTTATGGGCGATATGCAGCATACCTGGCTGGTTGATGCAGCTAGATGCATAGCAGGAAGATGGAGCTTGTAAGCTGGGGTCCCAACAATGCACCACTGCTCCGAAAAAACAACAAATACGTTTATCATCAGTAAAGCAATTTTGTGATTCCTGAGGATTTCGAAGCTTGCTAGGTGCATTAACTCACTCGGAGACGAGTTTCCTGAATTCTTCACGGGGTCAAGCGACCAATCATTGGGACAGCTGACCGAGAATAGGGATGGCGTGCATTCGGCAAAGAAGATAACGCAGGAAGTGATGATGAAAGAATTGATGACGAGGCCGAAAGGCGACATCAACCGGGTTTCCGAAAGCAGAACTGTTGAGAAGAAGAATAAGCTAAGCTTTGGACTCGAGTGTTATAAACCAACTCGTAAAAGAAAAGCAAGATATAGAGTCGTTCGAGGATGAGAGAAGTGGCCACAGCTCAAGATGAATTTAGTTGTCGAAAAACATGAGAAGATACAGTTATTTATAAAGATCAAGTAGATAGGCTCTGATAGACTTCGATCGACTTCCAACTCAAATTCCGAGAAGGCCGATCACGGGAAAGAGTTGATAGTGATGTTACGAGTGGCAAAGATAGGAAATGGAAGGCAGGGCGCAGAACGTGGAAGAAGGGATTCGAAACAGATTGAGACTGACATATATGATAGGCTCTAAAGCTGCAAAAGTTTGCTGTGAACCTGCCTCGGAGCTGAGCCTAGTGCTAAAATCCGAGATCAACCTCTTAAAGTCTTAGCAAGTCGAAAAAAGCAAGGAAAATCATTAAAAGTGTAAGCTGGCATTTGGGCTAGAGATAAGTGCAAAAGATGGATGTCTTACGAGAGACCCGTCCGACAGGTAGGCAAAAATGTCGAGCAAAAATAAGTCAAGTTATCTTGATAGTTGTGTTATCTATGATTTAGGCGGCCGTGCTCACCCAACAAGAAGCTGACACCAATTCGATTGCAACTCACCGCGTGAGGGACGCACAAGACAAGTACAGCTAAGCTGTTCCCGAGACGTGTACCAGTCAGGTACTTTGCTTTTGCCTTCGATCATAAACTTTTTATGTAAAGGCCGGACCGCGGGCGGCCGCAGTTAGCTTGAGGAGAAGTCTGGATATCTGAAACAAGTCAAAGGAATTTGTACATCTCAAGCGTTATCATCTCTCGAACCGGACATGGACAAAAGATATCTCTACAGATCTCTACTCAACTTGGCAACTCAACTGAGGAGCCAACTACATAACTTTTTGATCTGTTTGAGGTACAGAGAGCCCGCAGACTGGTAAACTTTCCTTAGACGCTGAACTGCTATACCTATGAGGCGCTCCATCATTGAGTGGCTATGCTACTGACATTGCTTCAATCTTGGCCATGCCCCACATCCCTCTGAAAGAATTCAAGCTCTCGATCAGACCGCTTCTCCCGTCATTGAAGATAAGAGAATTCGCAGTCGTGATAACACGCTGAGCTCCTACTGCGGCCTTACAGAGGGAGAAGCAAGTCGACCAGAGCAAAGACAAAAGTACTTGTGTAACATGGGGCGATAAAGACGAAAGCCTTGACTCCTTACGCCGAAAAGGCTTCCATTGCATCATTTTCTCTGAACGTGCCCGCCATTTTTCAAGGGATTGTCCAACTGCAAGGATTAACATTCAACTCAAGCCTGATATTACTTGGCGAATGAGTAGCATAAGAACGAAACGTGACTCCACCTTGGGGTTCATCCACTGTAAAGGTATAATTGCGTGCCCAATGCCACGGCCAAGCTAGGAAATGCCTACATATATGGCCTAACAGATGAGGGACGGAACAGGTCGGCGTGTAACCGGTCGTGTCGCCATTTTCCCAGATATGACGAGGCTCAAAAAATGCCTTTGCCCTGATTCGCATTTCCAAGTCAGCCTACAGCTTGCGGGCTCAAATGAGTATCTTGTGAGTTATTTTTGCGAAACCCTTTCCTGAGTTGGACGTCAGAAAAGCGATTCAGGCCTTTCAAGAGGCTTTCAAGCACCCTGTTTCATTGTACTTCAGGCTGTACCGCTGCTTCTCACTCTCAATGAAATGTACAAACCCCTACACAAAACTGATCTTGTGACCGCACAGAAAACCCCTACTCTCAATTGTTGCCCCAAAGTTATGAATGGTTGACCTTTTATGATACCGAAAAGAAGTTACACAACTCAAAAGTGGCCCTTCTTCACCGCAACGTCTTTCTTACGATGTGCGGTAGCCGCAAGCTCCCTGTTTCACATAATCGAGCCTGCGAATTACATTTATCAGGTCATTTTTGGTCGAGCTTGTGAGTTACCTACAACTTCAAGCTGCACTGCCATCAAGACAGACACCGAACGACTTTCATAGAGCCAGTATACCAACGAAGAACCCGGCCGTGTGCTGGAAATGATACGAAATATCTTGCTTTGGCAGGCGGGGTTGGGACATCCAAGAAGTTGAGTCAGAAATGTTTGTTCATTAAAATTCAGATTGAATCCTCTACATGGACCTCGGTTCGTTCAGCTTTGAGAGAACTTCATACATAACTTCAGTACGTACAATCCATGATCTTCAAATTTATCTTCCAGCTTTTCAATTCACACAATATAACTCAGCATGCGGATACCAGACTCAGCTCCCTATCAAAAGAATGGCAATCTTATAAACAAGAAGACGCAGGAAGCGTACACTTACACTGTTTGTCGACATTTGTCTTTGCAAGTCTCATTGTTCCACCATTCTTAAGGTACCTCTAAGATTGACTGAAACCAACAAATCCATTCATATTGAAAATTACTTAAGATACACAAGTGAGAATCTACAACAAATTTATGATACATACACTTATTTTCTTCTCGTTCTTCTGCCATACAATTTCCAAATCGTTAAATCAATCCAATCATTAAGAAAGGAATCCACGAATAGCTAAAAAAAGATCCCGAAAAGAACTGTAAGTCAAAAAGGGTTGTTGACAAAAACATCGAAAGAGATTCACTTACCACCGCCTACACCAGTCTCATCAATTAGAAAAGTATCATGACCAAATGGAGAATCTAATTCATAATAAATCACATTTCGATTCCCAAGTAATCTAAATGCTTCAGCTAATTCACGTTGTTGATTAATAGGAAATAATAAATCAGACTGTATTCCCAAGATTAAGATCGGATGTGAATGTAGGCTTTGGAATGTGTTTGATAAGGAGTTGACGACGTTTAGATGGTTGATTGGGAGTGAAGACACATGTGGTTTGGATTGATTTGAGTGAGCTGGTTTCTCGAAATATTTGGTTTGCTTTAGGATTGCGTTGTCTTGGGTGGGTTCGGGAATCAATGGTCGTAAGGCTTGTTGTGTTCTGAAATTCGATAGTTCGGTTAATCCTTCCGTTGTCATATCAAACAAATCCATCGCTTTCCTGAAAAATTATACCACCATTGTCAATGAATTCAAGATAGAAAAGATTACATCCAGAAATTGGAAGAAACTTACGAAAGATAAATCAAACTATTTGCATCATATTTCAAACAAAACTGTTCACCTTGATGATCCAAATACTTTTCAATCAAAAAATCAGGACAAAGTACTGGAGGATTCAATTCTTCTTGTTCTTCTTGATCAGAAGGGTTTAAATTATGTCGTCTTCTACCAAATCTTTGTTCCCATTCTGGACCTGATCTATATGTGATAGTTGCAATTTGTCTTGCTAATTTCATCCCAACATGTGGTGGGATTTTATCATAATAAAATCCTTTATTCCAGTTCGGATCAGACATCAAGACTTTTTCAAACCCACCATACCAAAATCATTGAAGTCAGTATCATATTATTGATTTTTCGAAGGGGATTTTGGGGAACTGACCTGATCTTTGAGCATATCTTAAAGCAATGCTAGAAGGAGCACTCCTACCACACCCACTGATCGAAATCAACTTCCCTACCCTCTCAGGAAACAACCAAGTAGCAGCAATAGATTGCATTCCACCCATACTACTCCCCACACTAGCAAATACTTTCTCGATTCCCAACTCATCCAACAACTTAAACTGAGTTCTAACGATATCAAAGATAGTAATAATTGGAAAATTAGTAGCATAAGGTTGTTGAGTATTAGGATTGATTGAAGAAGGACCCGTAGACCCAAAACAAGATCCTAATACATTCACGCAAATCAAATAATACCTATTCAAGTCAATTGGAAACTGTGATCCATAACCTATAAAGTTTTCCCACCATCCTATTGATTGTGGATTTTCTTGATGACTCTTAGCATGGCTGTTAGCTGATAAACCTGTGTGTAGTAAGATCACATTGTCTTTTGAGTTTGATAATGTTCCCCATGTTTCATATGTCAATGTAAACTCTGGTAAGCTTTGTCCGTAATCTAATTCGAATTGTTTAGAATGATGATATTTTTTGTAATCTGATGAAGAAGTAAATGATAAATTTGAATAAACTGGTTCTGGACCGATTGAAGAAGAATCAGATTGTTGATTTAGATTTGATCCTAAGTTTTGATTTGATAAATTTCCATTCGATTGATTGTTTTGATTATTTTTCAGTAATCTTCTTGATCTTTCTTCATTTCGATCTATACATGGAAATGATACCTTATCAGATTCTAATTTCAAATGCTTTATGGTTAATTGTTGAGAAAACGATCGATGGTGTTTTCTTAATGAAGAGCGATCGAAGGTTTTTGAAGCGAATATTGTAAATTGCTTTCCTAATGAGGATCGAGTAAAGTTCATAATTATCGATTGGTTTGCAAAGTGCACTGCAAATGAACTTTAAAGGTTGAGAATAAAGCAAACTGTTCAAGCGATCAAAAATCAATCAAGAATGAAGGTAGATTGCTATTTATGGTATATACATAATCGATTGACTGAGGATGATGAAGTTGAGTTGTACCATTTGATTCCAAAGCTTAATCACGCCATCCAAGGATAAGAGTACGACATCTTGAACTTAAATTCTTTTTCCCATCTGTATCAACTCGACCTTCAATTGCTTTTCAAAAATTTTATGTATCAATTTGTTTTCCATCAACCTTGTCCAGTTGATCATGATGATTACTATGCTGAGAAATTTGTTATCTTTGCAAACTAAGTTGTACGACCATTCACTCGAGAGCAAGTAAGCCTTTGAGAGACCGAAATGGTGCTGCAACGGCTATCCAACTCAAAAACTAGATTGATATGTCCCTTTCCAAGTTTTCAGAGAAACACAAATCTCTCCTTGTGTTGTAGTTGGAGACTCAACTTGAGTCCGACAGGCGCGAACAAACCGTTCCCCGGCGCCCGCGCGACCTCAAAACACATCAGGGCATGTGTGCGCCTTTTCTATTATGGCCTTCAAGACCCAAGTCCTTCAGCTAGTTACCCCAAAATGCATCTCTGATGACTTTCATGGCTTCAATCAGCTCAATATCCACGAAAAAGACCTCAATTATTGGCAATGCAACCTTACAAATTCTTCATTCTCTTACTTCCATGAACAAGACCCAACTTTTACTGATGAACTTTACAGGGAGCTTGTTTATTGCTGATCAATTCAACCATGGATGATGACATTCATTCTGAATTTGCTCAAGAGAGACTTGAACTGAACCTAATTAAAGATTGAAATCAAGGGAAATCTTTTTAGCTTAACAAATCCCCTCTCACGGCGTCCCTCAGATCCTGCGCAGAGGG
This sequence comes from Melampsora abietis-canadensis, assembly GCA_002157025.1. Taxonomy (NCBI): domain Eukaryota; kingdom Fungi; phylum Basidiomycota; class Pucciniomycetes; order Pucciniales; family Melampsoraceae; genus Melampsora; species Melampsora abietis-canadensis. The sequence goes on along the minus strand of MWRH01018710.1, from coordinate 973 downwards.
GCTTATGACTAAAAAGTGTTTCCTGGCGCGAGCACTACACAGATTAAGTGTCCTTATGTAATTTTTGGGATTCTTCTGTTTCCCTCCCAAACAAACCCAGCTTGACTCCACAGATATAGCTGTTCAGAATCAGTTTCTACATCTGTATCTCTTTTCATCAAGAGGGGAACACCTCTCCATCATGCTGTTCTTGAGACAAGTTTTCAAGTGTTATGTCCCACTTGTAAAGGGGCGTACAGCGTGTATTCACCCCTTATCCAATTTTTGAATTCAAGAAAGTGAATCTTCACATCATGTTTTTGGCCTCATTATTCAGAGTGCCCATCATGTTGGGCTACGTGATCCTGTAGAAAATGATTTTGAGCAACTTTCTCTGCAGAGTCAGGTTGGGTTTTTTTGGAAGGGAAGCAAGAAAACCCAAAGATGCAGCTGCCAGAATATCTGTAGTGTGACAACTACCCAGAACACTTGCATGGGTGGAGCACATTACCATATAAGCCATGTAGTCAGTAGTTGGAATAGCTGTACTATCCTGTTGGCTTGAGGTACATAACCAGAAAAACTTGTGCTATAGTTGCTAATGCCAAGAAGCATAAATCATTGGACTAAATATTTGTAAAGAATTCCACTTCAAGGCAATAATCACTTGTGTTGTAGAAACCGAGTAAAGCAAGAACTCCAAATAGTCAATTTTAAATGAGATATCTCGATTGCCACCAATGCCAGGACTTCAACAGTATCCTTGGCTCCTAGATTGGGGGAGTTTTGTGCCTCGGCATCAATTCTCTGGAGTGATACCTGTCGGTCCAACCTTTTACAATTCTTGGAACTATTGACCATACACAAATGGTGCTCAGTAGTGTTGTATGTAGTATTGTGGTAGACTGCTGATCAGTCAGACTTGTGAAATACAGTCATTGAGAATTTTGTATCCTTTGATATCAAGTTGAGTCTCAATTCATGTGGGTTGACT
>KZ123275.1:2808-13435 GCA_002157025.1 Melampsora abietis-canadensis | reverse complement strand
AGTACTGGTGCCGATATACCTAGGCTGATAAATTGTTTCTGTGCGGCTGTGCTTGTAAAGTCTTTTTTTGATAAGAAGCCAGCATGAGTATCAACACCCAGACTAAAACCAACTCTTTGAAAACCAAACTTACAATCTGACCCTCCGGTACCTTTTTGAAAATATTGGGCGTAGTCTTTGGCTTTGCCAAGTTCTTCTGGTCTAAGTTCCTTCTTGGCTCCATTGGAAAAAAGTTCCAAAACCTTCTCTGTGTTCAACGGCCTATACAAATCCATGGATCAGTAATCGGATGACGGTTGTGATCAAAAACTCGTGATCCTCACGCATATCCCTCTGGCAATGCCATTTTCCTAATCTTGGTGGCAGGAGCTCCATTGGTCTCCGCCAAAAAATCGGCTCCCCATGGTCTTTTTCTTGGGCTCTTGAGGGTTTTAGTCCGTATACCTTGCCAATACTGGCGAGTCTCTTTGAGTTCTTCAGGTGTGCCGAATTCCCCTCGGAGATCTGAGAGACTATCGATTGTTGAGCGAGAACTGGATCCATCTTCCGTGCTCGTGGGGGAATCCTGAATCTTATTCAAGGAAGGTGTTCTAGGTTCCTGAGTGTCTATTGAGAATCTAGGTGAAGGTTCTGTTGCAGCGAGAATTTCTTTGCCAGCCAGATTAAGATCTTTATTTTTCAAAGATGATGGGTTTCGAAAGTTTTCGAATGGTAAAGCTTCGTGACTAGATCGAGAACTTTGAATTGTATTAATCGGTTTCACAACTGTTGATCGAATATCATCTTGATTTTTTCCTACCTTTCCTGAAATCATGATCAAAGTCTCAGCAGCTTCAGTATCAGGTTTGGCCCCGAATCTTGCAGCATTGGCAATATCACTACCCAAGTTTCCATAACATGTAGATATCAATGAATGAATTATTAAAAATAAATGAAAGTCCATGGTGTTGGTTATGTTTTGATAATGATTGAGAATTCAATTCACGAAGAGACGAAGGAGTGTAAGTGCAGGCACCTCCATCCAGCATAGGCTGCATATATAATATATGCGTACACTGGGGTCCGATGATCAAGAAATGGTGTTTCAAATCCTGACTCGGGTTCACGCCGCTACCACCACCCATCCCGTTCGATCGAATCTCATTGGGATTTTGTACTCGTATGGTTGAATGTTGCGTTGCTTTGAGACAAGGAGTGTTCGAGATAAATTTCCCCCAGAGGTGTTGCAGGCTGTTGCAGCACTCACGAAGAGACCAAAATCGATCGCCTGGGCTCACCCATTCTTCCTCCTCTTATCTGTAGCTTCACGCTGAAACATCCCCACACCCATGAGTCGAGACTTGAAACTGCCATGCCTTCATCGTTGTCGTGCAATACGCTACGTATCTTGAATGAGGAAATATGTGCCAAAGATCTCTGATAGAACGCGAATGATATCAATCGATCCAGCAAGCCTGATCATACGTCTTCAATACTTCAAATGCTCAGATTCTTGATCAAATCTCAAAACCTCGTTTATGCAAACTAAAATCGACTTGAAGACTTTATCCATAGGACGAGGAGAGTTACCAAGTTGAAGTGAACATAACCTCAATCTGCAACTGAAACACGTCTGGACCTTGTAGTGATCGTAGTCATCTCAACTCAAGCTTGCCGCCCAAAACGCCTCGCCTGAGCTTCCAACTGCCTCTCTTCCAAATCCAACTTGACTGTCCTCCGAGACGACACAGGGGCACAGGGTGACTGATCCCACCAAAGGCAGAGTCCAGAGGGGCTTGGGTTAAGCTAGCTTTCCGATGGGATCAGGTTTGAATTAGGAGTCAAGTGTTTGTTTTGGATCTCTGATTCGAGAAATAAAAGGAATAAGTGGAGACAAAAAGAACCATGTAGTATACATATCACAATAAAAAATGCAACGAACAGAGTATGTATGTACCACACTAGATTCTTGCTCAAATCTTATAATCTTTCCTTTGGACCTTGATCAATCAAACTTTTTCATTCTACAAGATCCAAATGATTGAAAGAATCAATCTCACTAGATAAACATCCTTTTAGACCTCTATAATCTTTTGATCCTTATAATTATCCATTTCTCTTGCTAAAAAAACCCTGATTGAGCTTTTTTATATGTATGTGAAAACAAAGAAGTTCTTACATCAATAACAAAAAAACACTTTAACACGATAAAACCAAACAAAAGAAAGCTTGCATTGGACTTTCATATGATCTAACATTGACAAACAAAAAAAGCCTTGACCGAAAACCCCTTCAAAGACCAAAAACAGTTCAAAAGAAAGAAAAAACCATAACTCTCGCGAACTCAAGATAATACAAAAATACAACTTCAATGTGCATACCGATGACTTTTTTTTGTTGCCGGAGGGGAAAGTAAAGAAAGAAATCAACAAACATCTTGTTTTTTTATACAACAATGTATTTTTTCAAAGGATATATATTAATAAATACCAAGATACAATAGAAAAAAAACTTAAACATCGACTGCATATAAATATCTTACAAAATAAAAATCACCTCCATGTTCAATAAATGTATGATTTTTTTCCCTTTAATTTATCCAAAAACCAAAATGTAAAATACAACCTATTTTTTGGATCAAGAAGATTTTTGTTCATCAGTCAATTTGTAAACCAAGATCCAAAGGGGAATACCCAATCATACCCAAAGACCCAAAATGAATTTCAACCCCCCAAAAGATACATCTCATCTATCCATCAACGATCCATCAAGTTCAACCACTTCCCTCACCCGACTTTTAATAAACAAAGAAGCAAACATCAAAGGATGACCCGCCTCATCAATTAGAGGTAAATGTCTATACCCTAAATCCGATCCGAAACACCAAAACATTAACTTTCTTTTCAAAATCCATCTTTCTGACCACACCAAAGGAAAAAGGACAAACCAGGTTGAAGTGAATCTAATCCGATCGAAATCCTACCAAGTATTTCATCATTCTCTCCAAGTTGATCATCACAAACTAATAATCTTAAGAAACTTAATTCTAACATCCCTCCTTGTACATCAAATGGAATCTTAAATTTTTCCTACCCAAAACCCCAAAAGAATAAACCAAAAATTAAAAAAAAGAGAATCATAGATTGAAAACTCCAATAAATCAAGTTTTTGTTCTTTGAAGATTACTTACATCGAAAATCGGGTTCAATCCGTTCCTCCTAAATAAGAAAAACCAAGGATCAACATCATTCCAAACTAGAGAAAACAGAAGAACAATCCATCACTTACTTAACAACCTTTGTTTTCCTTTTCATCGAACTAGGTATTTGATTATTAGTACAAGAATTACTAATCACTTGAACTTCCACAAACGGATCAGGTCCATTATCATCTTCTTGTGATCCAGAAGATCTAGGCAATTGTTGAGCCGAAATGATCTACAATAAAAGCAAAACAAAACAGAAGATTAGTCAACTTTCTTACTCAAGGACTTCGAGGTTCTTTATACATACCTCAATTTCAAGTTCATATTTGTGTACCCTGGTTGCTGCATCTTTTTCTTTGCCTTTGATCCTTAAGACTTCAGGCTTTAAAACGTATCCGGCTCTTCCATTAGTCAAATTAAACAGTGCCTGATTCAATTCCATTCCCAAATCTATCATAAAAACCCCATCAATAAACATCAAATCAATGACTTTTTCCTACTTGTCCATACGAGAAAGGTACGACGAGATAGAGACGTACCAAATGTTTGCCAATTGAAAGCGACTAATTGGATCCCAAGACCCCAAAACCGATGAGGCAAAAAGTTTCCACTAAAGACTCTAGTAGCAGCTGGATAAGCCCTCGTAAGATGAGTACGTGTATGTCCAATCAGATCTTGTGATCCGCTTTTCAAAAACTTATTCACCGCTCTCTCACTCAGCGAAACACAATGTTCAGAATCATACTTGGTGATCTTATTAAACCCCCTTGCTTTGACTCCGATAGTATAAACTGCTATATCTGAAAGCGCATGTGTGATCGGTTCACTTGGGATTTTCTTCATGCTCTGAGATGGCGGGGTTGAAAAGGTAGAGAGTTGTGGAGTAACGGATAAACCTTCGAATGGGATTTGATCCACTGTTGTAGATTGAGGCGAGATGACTTTAGTTGAGATCCGTTTGAATCGATGACCTAGTCGACTAGATGCATTTGAAAACACTTTCAGAGAATTCGTAGTTGATTCAACCACAAAGATTTTCATTTCAGACCTCTCAATTCTTGGTAGGAAACGTAGATAGGCTTTTGTTTACGAGGGCGGCGGGGGCATTTGGACAAATGGTTTCTGAGGATCTTGAAATTGGTCAAAAGGAAGGGTGGATGAAGGGGAGCACTCACTGCGCTTCAGATCTGAGTCTGAACTGGTTGATGATCCTGAGGTTGTAGTGGTGGTAGCGGTGGCGGAGACTGGTTGATCAGCTTCGGGTGAGAGCTCAGGTAATTGGCCTGACTGGTTAAGAGCCGAAGTCGGTTTTTTAGCCTGTGATAGGGCATCATGTTAGATATTTGGGTAAGAAATCAATGATCAAAAACCAAGAACGATGACAAACCTTGATCAAGATCCTATACATTAGTTGTTGAGGACTAGGTAAGACACCAGGATCGACCCCATCCAACCTTTGATGTACTAAAGCATCACCCAAATGAAGCTTCAACAATTCAGCCAACCGATCTTGTTGGGCTGGTAGACAATGTACTTCGAGTGATAAGATGAGAGGATAAGGTGTGGCGGCAAATGCGTATTTTGAAATCGCCTTTAGCGCTTCAGATACCAGTAACTTGCTAGTCAATGTACGACCATGGTATATCACAGGTTCGCCTGAATCTCCGTCCCAACAATCGACTGCGAAGAGAGTAGATCGATAGAAGTGTTAGTAATCCACAGGACCCGTACAAAACGCACCAGATACGCACGCTCAACACTGCGACAACCTTCCTGTAAAGCACGGATATAACCCTCCACAGTGCTCTCACCCTTGAGTTGATTTCCCACCAGATAAGTCTGTAAACAATAGTTTGTTGGCCTCCAAAGAAACTGGAATGAAACGAGTTCCGAATATATGATGGCTTACATTATGCGAGCTTGAGATGAAGTAGTCACAAATTGGGTGAGTCATGTCTTGACATACACGAAGGTGTGCATCATTGGTAGCTGAATTATCAGATGATTGAAGAAAACTATTGAAGGACTCTACATTCATCAGTTTAGGTGGGATAGGTAGTTCAGGATTGGTATTTGAAGCTGATTGATCAGGTTCATCAAGAAATTTTGAGTAAATCGACTGTAAGCTAGCTGTTGATAATGGAGACTGATTACAGCAGAGTAGGATTTAGATATCAAGCATCAGAACAAGATCACCAGATTGGAAAAAAGTAGAGAAAGCATGAGGCTGATGTAGAGTGACTGACACATTGAACCGTTTGCATAAATGTAATGAATTCTTCAACACTCATGGTATCTTTACCAGAAGTGATTCTTTGAAAGATCGAATCAAGATCTGTACGTCTCTTAACAAGTTTGACAAACTGTTGGAAACCTGAAAAGTCCAAATAACCTTTCTGATCTGGGTCCGCCATCTAGAGTAAAAAGCAAGGTAATCTGTTAGCTTTAGCTACAAATCAGATGAGTGACCATCAAATAGATAGATATGAACAGAGATGGGTAAATACATTGAAACTCGTTCTGATTGAAGATTCGGGTATAGAGATGTTCAGTCTTCTGCATAGTTCAACTGTTTCTTTGAAATTCAATTTAGGATCGGAGTTGGCGTTAGCCTTGCGAGGAGTAATCGAAGTCAGCCCAAAGAAAGGGTCAAAGATAGAAGTCAGCAACCGATGTAACACGAGATATAGCAAGGTATATGCGATGGAAAAGGTAGAAGGAGATGGAAAACCAGACAAACACTAACCTCGATCCAATGTTGTTTGAGCCAATAAGCTTGTCGTTTACGCATATGATTAAGTCCACCTAATAATTCTCTTCTGAATTCAAGAATGCGTTCCAAGGTGAGTTTCCAAGCTTGATAATCCTCCGGTTGGATAGCAAAGAGATGTAACATCTTATAAGTTGATTTTTTTGACATATAAATGATTGTAAACCAAACTGATTCATATTCAGGATGAATCTTGAATTGTGATCGATAATATCCTGCGTCTTGACCGAATCGAATTTCTCGAATAGATTCAATATTTACTGTAAAACCGAAATGAAGAAAGAGGATTAGTTTCAAAAAAAAAGAATAGGTAATGTTGGATTAGAAAGGGTATTTAGAGATCAATTTTTTTGTTAAACTGACATGAACCTCCTTTTTTACTCTCCCAGACGATTTGACCGCGTTCATGATTTAGCCAAACTTTGATACGAATGGTCTTTTTAGCTGACACCTTTACCATATCAGTACCGATCTGAAGGATATTGGGAATTTCAACATTGTGGAATGAAAGTGTTGAATCTGATGAATTGATTGAGTGAGAGTTGGATTGAGATTGAGGTTTTGATGAACTAGAGTTGCTTTGAATACTTGTTCTGGTGTTGTTGTCCATGATGGTTGAGTGATGATGATTGATGTATGAAGGTAATCAAATCAAATCAAATCAAAATCAAACCAAGTAAAAGTCAGTGAGATGGTTGAGATAGCTTAGGAGGGAAAGTTGACAACCCTTCAAGGTACACAGTTCTCTTCAGGGCACAGTTGGGCACAGCATCCTGCAGCATTCAATTTCAATTCAACAACACTCTTCAAAAATAGGAGCATCAACTTCATACATAGATAACCAAATCCAAACTATGTACATCAAATGAATGATCAATTCAACCCTTCCAACCCTTTCCAACCCTCTGCCCACCTTAAATCTCATCAACATCAATTCTCCACTTGATCAATTCATGATCATCACAATCACAATCAAACCTCATTCTCATTTGATCTTCAATAAACTTCTCCTGATCAATCAAACATCCCTTCTGAATCCTGATGACAAAGAATAATTAGGTATTTTGCATGAACCAAGTCTATTTATGTACTGTGATGAGTAGAGATGAATATACCAAATCACATGATGTGAATTGATTGTTCCAAGATCCATGAAATCTATTTCAGAAAATGATTAGTGAAGAAGAAAGCAAATGGATGAGATGAGAAAAACAAGTAAGCAGAAGTGGTTCAATGGAAGGGTCAAGTTAGGGAGATGAACAATTATCAGATGAAAACTCATCAAATAATTAAGCTGATGAATCTAAGGTACATAATAACATCAGATCTTCAAGAGCTCATCACATGCTATCATCTAAGCCAAGGACCAAAGGCTGATTGATTCATTTCAACAGATCAAGAAATCCAGGCTTCCGGATATACGAGAATTGGGTTACTCATCATAGGTTAGCTTACCCATCATGTGGTCAATCAAACAAACAAACAAACAAAAACTACTTTCTTACTTTGCACAACCAAACAAAAAAGTATAACAACAAAACACAACGTTTCTTTTTTATAAAATATATTGCAGTACATACATGACTAGTGTTTGTTTTCTTATTTCGTCATATTTGAGTTTAGATAATAAATTCCAAAAAGAAGAGCCAAAAAAGTGATCAAAGGTGAAGAATCATTATCAAATTCGAATCAAATCATGATGAACAAAAAAACATAGGTTTATTTTGAAGTTTTGTTATGAGAGTAAGAGTTTGTGTTACGATTTATAGCATATGTATATGAGGAGATGAAGTTCTTTGATTCTTTAATCTAGAAAAAGTGAGAGTTTCTTTAAAACTGATTTTACATTGGTTACAACAAAATAAGAAAGATCATAAAGGGTTAAAGAGTTTTACTGTACAGTTTACAATAACGATTTAGGAAACGGAAGAATCGAAAGATCGAAAACCAAAATGACCACAAGGTTTTTGAAAGTGGACATATAAAGAAAACGAACTCGTTTGAGTTCTTGCATCTTTCTGTGACAACGTTAGTGAATCTTCTGAGGTGTATTTGGTCTGATCCGATGATCTTTCAGAATGGATGATCACGTAACATCTGGAAGGATCAGAAGAAATCCAACTCGTGATCAGTACGATACCAATGATCCTTTTCGGTGGAGAGAAAGAGAAGACAAACCCTTTCACCCATCGGACTTAATTTCCTTCTAGGACGTGGCAATGGTTTTTGTCCTGCTGGTTCAGTTCGGGTGGGGTTACTGCCAAATGAACTGAACAGGGAACCTGCGCGGCCTCTTCGTGAACCAGGTTGTTCGTCTTCTTCTGTCACACTCGAGTAATGAGGTAACTCGAATGGACGCTTCAGTCACAAAAACCCCCAAAACAAGACTTAGTTTGAAGCGGTTCAGAGAGAGAAAGAGGAGAAAACGGAAAACTTACTCTGAAGCTAGAGCCGCCACTGACTCTACGGTTAGGTAAACTACTCCCCATGACTTGATCAGACGATTGTTCAGATGAAGGAGAGGTCGAATTAGGGATAGGAATTGGATTCGAAGGGTTTGAACCAGCAGGCCAACGAAATCCATGAGTAAGAGAGCCAAAGCCAGAGATTGAAGATCGACGAGCATAGGAAGATGGGTGGGAGAGATCGGGTTCTTTCATAGAAGAGTGAGGCGAGTTTGGGTTGATGGAAGAAGTAGGTGAGTAATTTCCGGTGGGTAAGTTTGGGGAACCGAACATCGAAGAGGATGGACTGGTTGTAGGACTGGTGTTGGTCATGTTGGTGGGGGTGGGTGGGATGGCTAATGAAATGATGGATGAGAAGATAGATGAGGATCGTTGGTGTTGGTATGGACTTTGGTGTTTGTGGTCGTTAGTTTGTTTTTGTTCTTGGGTGTTAATAGGTTGGTTTGAGTTCGTTGATGATGACATTGTGAGATTGTTTATTTATCTGTCACAGTTAAAGGGTAAATCTTAAGTTGTATATCTTTTGATGTAGTGGTTGAAGAAACGATTATTTGATAGTTTCTAGTGAAGTGAAGTAATCGTTAATGAGAATTCGAAAATGAAAAGATGTTGTATAATGAATGATTTTCAAATGGTAACCAATTCAGGTGTGATGAAGATAAAATATGTAGTTTTTGGGGAAGAAATGAGTTGAAGAGTTGAACCAGTGTTTTATAGTGATTTGCTTACAGAACTCCTGACTTACTCCACACCTTTTAACCTAAACCAAAGCTCTCAAACGCAGGCAGATCAAGGGACGTTATATGTACTATGTACGTGACACGGTGACAGACGGTGACTTCATAATCCATCATCAAATTAAAATCATCATCAATTCAATCCAATCACTCACATGACCAGACATGACCTCTGTTCAGGATACAGGAATGCAATGCAAACCTAAGCTTAAACTAATAAGCCCACAACTTTGGACATTTTGACACAAAAAAAGTATCACAACATGAAACACTTTCCTTGCAGATGACGAGATTACACAAGTAGACCATAGAAGGATCAGGTGTTCAACTTCAACTTTAACTTACATAGACTCAACTTTGGATATCACATATGGAAGCTTACTTCAACCCAATTCCTCATCACTAAACACAAACACAGCTCAATCAGATCACAATGAACCAATTCTTATCAAATTCAAAATCACCTTACAAATCAACCATTCAACACAATCAGAGACAAAACATTCCCTACAACACTGACACCATCAACTAAAGATGTATCACTTGATTTAAACTCAATCTTCAGCATGGCATACAACCCTCATCATTTGAACATAAATGGCACCTATCAAAACTAACAAGTAAATACATTCAACATCAATAATTGCATGTGTTACTGGCAACTCTTCTTGAAAGGAAAAGACCTACATGAAGAGCTGAATAGGTGCTGACTTATATATGCAACAAACTAGGTCATCTGTAGTAGTCAAACAACCTATATCAACTCAACATCATGAATCAGCAACATCTGAAGATGTTCTTCATCCAGCAATACACCAATTATCTGCAAAAAGCAAAACAAAACAGATCATCATCTAGAAATATAACCAATCATCATCATGAATAACTAGCAAGATTGGCTGAGATGTATCTGAAATAGATAGACACCACATGAATAAACAAAAAGATGTGTACAGACTGCAGTGCCTTTCAAGAGGGACACATAACCACTCAATCTATATGAAGGGGTACCAAGTCAGGTGGGTGTACATATCCTGGGTGTAGGCAAGTGTGGCTGATGTTGATGGGTTTCTAAACCTCCACAAACTCAATCTACTTGATACTGACTGAAAATGTGAATGTAAAGATTGCCACTTGGTTATCAATCTTGGTGATCATTTTCAAGCTGTGTTTATTACTAATTGTCTTAAGTTATAAGCTACTGAGTAACTTTACAAATTAGATGAACTCTGTTCTTTGCAAGAACCAGCTCTCTTACTTTTACACTTGAAGGTGTATCTCATAGATCTTGATGAGTGGATCATGATTGCCTATGAAAGTATGATCTTGTACCAAGTCAGCCTCTTTATGGTAGTTGAGAGTATTTGATTCTAGAATTCAAGAATCTTTGTGTGTGTTGTACCAAGATGAATTTTTGTTTTCTTATCTTGCATGTGGGAAAACAAACTTCACCTTGAAAAAAGAAGGCTAA
>KZ123273.1:0-10965 GCA_002157025.1 Melampsora abietis-canadensis | reverse complement strand
CACTACTGGGTTGCACGTGACGTCAAGAGTCCCAATCGACCCCCCAAATTTGGAGACTCGACGTCCCACCTCACATTTTGTGGGGTCCGCGGCAGCAATTTTTGACAGTTTTACCACTTGTATTGTCAAGAGCCCTCATTTTACGGGCATTGCTGCTGATGCTTCTACACACAAAGTTGAAAATCTGGAATGAAGGTTGTCGGGGCTTTTTGCCAAAAATTAGTCGTCTTATCACACTTTTTCTAACAATTTTCACTTGCTGTTGCCCAAAAATGAAAGTCGCGCCTGACGTTTCTCTACAACCCAGTGCTTGTACTATCCCAATATCTTCATTTGTTTTGAAATCAAGGGAAAACTTGGGTTTTCAATTATATAACAAAACCCACATTTTGGACGCCAAACAGTCCAAATTACCCAAATTTTGCCTTTGCCCTCTGAAAGACTTCTACACATATCTACAAAACCATCTATGCTATTGCAAATCTGAGAATATGAGCTTATGGAGCCAGTCAATGCCAACAAACTATACCAATCACATCATTATCATAGATGGATTGATGATTTCTGACATCCATTTTCTGATTTAAAATACCTTTGCAGGTTTCCTAAAAAATGCCAGACATTCTTAGCATGTGAAAAGTGAGGGATGGCCGGGTCCAATACTTCTGGATCAGGTCTAAAATCAATGGTGTCCTTGATCTGGACAGATATATGCAAGATCCGTCTTCTCAAACAAGCAATTAGAGAGAAAACAAAAGAAATAAAAAAGAAATGTAATACTCATAGAAAAGCACGCTGAAAGGCGCATACAATGAGGACATAGGGAAATAAAGAATTGGGGAATTGGGGAATTACTGTCCTTGATCTACGTATTCCTAAGAAGGAGGACGCAATAGCACACGCAATGGCCAACGAGGAAATTTTGAAAGGAATATGGCCCTGATCATTTTTGTTCTTTTTTGTTAAACAATTGTCGTCACATGGTTTTTCGTTGATATCACCTACAAACACTAAACACAAAGGGATTCATCTGCCTGCATACGAATGGCGCGCATTATTAGTCCTACTTATGATATTGTCATCTTTGTTCACACTCATGGTTAGATCAACATATGATAAATCTTCTAGATCCTCATTACCTCCTTGAGTGTTCCGAATCGACTGAGGACCATAGGGTTCCCTTTGCATATTGGCAATCTCTCTGTCAACAGTTTCTGTACGACGGACATTATAACGCACTGTGGTCTTTATACCATAGGTTTCTCGTTGCAATCTCACCAAATCGATATCAACCTCTTCGCTGGGTCTTCGCCGATGAACGGGAATATGTTGAATTCTGGAGTATCTCGATTCAATAAGATTCGACTCGATGGGATTACAGCGAACAGGGTAATCGAATTGTCCAATAGATTCACGCATCACCGAATGGTTTTCCAATCCAAGTCCAGTACGTGAAATGGGCCGTAAATTCCTGATACTTTCACTACGGAGATATGATGATGATCTGGAAGTCCGAGGTTGGTCAGATAAAGGAGGAAAGATTTTATCAAATACCATTCTTCCACGAGTTTCGGACATATCATTTTCAGGAGTTTTAGGCAAACGCAATCCATAGATATCTTTACCCAGCAATCGTGGGTTTGATGGTATGAAAGTAGACTGAGCTGGGCGACTAGTAATTTCTGTATATCCTCGATGTCTAGATCGTTGGATATCATTGCATTTTTTGGTATCACTCTTAGTTTGCACTTTGGTGTGATTATCGAGCCAGTCGAAAGCTTGTCCAGAAGTTGAAGCCAATGAACATGAGATCTTCCGCGTCAAACGTGGAGTGCTCTCCAATGAGAAATTTCCAGGGAGGGAAGCTCTCCTTCCGCCAGGATTTGTATAGGCGACATTGGTTCCTTTGTTGGTAGAGGGCATGATGGCAAAAGCGTGGAGGGATGGAGTGTTTTGTGACGATAAAATATAGTTGAAGAAGTTCTCTGTGATTGGGTTTCAGCAAAAAACCACGCCAGAGGCCCATCAATATATAGTCATAATGAGCCAACTGTTGATCTCTTCACTTTTGCACCGTACGCATTTTGTTTTACTTTCTATACGGACGAGAAGTAACCGCTTGAGCTGATGTTGTGCTCAGCTTGTAGACGACCTATTCTCAAAGCACGTTTAAAAGCTTGGTCCGTAGACCTTTGTCGACAATTGTTGGCCTACGGAATGTTGGTGTCGCTGGGGTTTAGTAGAATGCGCTGAGAGGCAGTTGTGACTTGCGAGTCTCTGGAAATGTATCAAACCTTGCCAGTCACAGACGTTACGCTCTCCAAGTTTGATGAAGGATGAAGAACTTCATCGCCGAATGTTGGCTCAGCTCAGCTAAGCTCTTTGTGGAATCTTCTCTTTCCTTAGCAGGCGGCCTGGGACGGGTGTGAGCTCGTCGTTTTCCTCTTCGAGACAGAGAACTGAAAGTCCTCAAGATCGCAAAGACAAAGACAATAGACAACGAAACACACGTTGTTTGCTTATCTCTCGCCATCGCCATCTTGAATTCTATCATGTTCAAGAATCGATCGTGATAGAATCAATCTCCAGGATCATAAAGTTCTTGCCTGAACCCCACAGTTCAAGAATATTTTCCTTGTAATAAAATAACTTTAGCAGGTCAACTTTAATCTCAACTGATGTAAGGAGCTTGATCAAATGACTTCTTGTGGAGAAGGTTATAGGTAAAGGAGAACTTACGATGTTGCTTCAAGTTGGAGAGCCCTTGACTCTGTAAAGCAGTGTTTGATAAGTTGAGATCGAGGGTTCGCGCAGTGCAAACTTTCAAACACGAAAATATTTGTGCCTTTCACTGCGATTCCTTTCAAGGGGCTCAGGTGAATATCTCAGTGTCTCTGATGCTGTAAAAGAAATGTCAACTTGATCATTTGTTTTATACCGTGTTCATATCATGGTGATTTACGTTGTATTCAAAGAGCCATCATTCGATTATCATTAAAAGGTGACCGTGATGAGCCTGATTGAGAAATTGATCAAGGTTAACAGTTGTTAAGCTTCCTATCTTGGCTCGCTTCTCGATACTGGCTCGCAACAATGTGGCGTGAATGATGAGGATGAGGTCTTTGGTTGCTTTCCGCTTTGATAGGTTTGAATTGACCAGTGTGGCAGTTTTTCTCTCGGTGTTGTTGGTTGAATTGTCTAACTACCGCCGTTCGCAAGATTTAAACTGATCAGTTCAAGAGTTCAGGGTGAGGCTAAGCTATAGTAAAAGTCATTTAAGTATGTATTAGTTACATGTAACACCATTACAGTTAATTTCTTGATGAACCTCAGTGTTCCATTTCTTTAAGACCTTTTCCCCGATTTTAAATTTTAATTCACTTTTAATTCATTCATCCTCATCACCCATCCCCCCTGGCTTCTTTACTTTACTCCCTTTACCATCTCATCAACCATCATCATCTCATCGTTCTATCCTCAACTACATACTATCAATCCTTCTCTCATAAAACGATCATCGTTCTCACTTCAGCCCACTAATCACCATTCTAGGGCGCCTGTCCTCGAAGCGCCCCTTCATCAACTTCAACTACACTCATCACCATGAATTCCAACAACACTAATCTCCTTCTTCTTCCCGGTACTCGAAAGCATGCTTTGGGTCCCTTACCCTCTTTCGTCGCACCTCCTCCAGATGAATCAGATCTGGCAGACCTCGAATTGAAGCGCGCTATCAAAGCCGTCTTGTCTGCTAAGAAAGTCGCTGTCGTAGTTGGTATGCTTAAAACTATCCACTCTTCTATTTCTCCTCACTTTCAGATCAGGCCATTTCACTGGATGATTCGTAACCAATGAGAGCACTTGTAACACTTTCTAATTTCATTTTCGCCTTCTGATTATAGGCGCTGGGATCTCTACGGCTGCCAACATCCCCGACTTTCGTTCATCAACCGGTCTATTCGCCTCTCTCAAATCCCGCTTCCCGAACGCAAAGCTCAACAGCGGTCGCGATCTCTTCGATATCAATGCGTGGAAGGTAAGTGCCACTTCAAGCCAATGAACCTCATCACCAGCTCAATGGGTTGATTCCCTATCCTTTTCTCTTTCATCAGGATCCGGAGACGTGTAGTTTGCATCTAGGAATGCTGGCTGAGCTTCACGGAGTTTGTGAAAAAGCTCAACCAACCAAGTTTCACGAGTTCCTCAAAAATTTAGACGAAGAGGGCAAATTGAGTCGAGTTTATACGTAAGTATCTCTACTTCTGGCGTCCATGTTCATTCTCGGCCTCTATTTCAATCGACTGACATCAGTCCCATCAATCTTCTCCAGTCAAAATATCGATGGCTTAGAAGAAAAGGCTGGCTTGAGCTATGGTATCCCGGATTCCGCGCCTCCTTTACGTGCTCGTGACGGTCCTCCAGGCTCACCTAAGAAACGTGATCTGAAACGTAAACGAGGTCAAGTCTTCCCATCCAACCTACCGCCTACCCCGCCCATCACTCCACCCGCATCAGTCTGCGAAGACAATGGACGCGAATCTGATGACAAAGACAGCCAATCAAGCAGCCTTCGCGCTCCATCGGTATCATCTTCCTCTCAGGGTGATGTTAGCGGCTCAGAGATCTCTGCCTCACAAACGTCGACGGCCTCTACTATCCGTCCATCAGAGTCAGCTTCTACGAAAGCTGCTGTAGGAAGAGTGAGAACCCGATCGGCTTNCCGCCACTGCTACTGCTACTGCTCAACCACGTCCTATTCGTGCTAAGCCTCACGATCCATTCCCACGAGTGATCCCTCTCCATGGCACCCTCAAACATCTTACCTGTTCAGTCTGCAAGAACACTGAGCTTATGTCGGAATATATTCCGGCTCTCAGCGCGGGGGAGCTAATCTATTGCTCTCAATGTGAAACGTTCGATGCTGCTCGTACGATTTCTGGCTTTCGACCTCGAGGTGTGGGCGTGTTAAAATCTGGTGTAGTCCTCTACGGTGAAGAACATAAAGAAGGAGAGATGGTTGGAGCTGTTACAAGTAGAGACTTAATGAGAGGCAGAAGACCAGATCTTTTGATCGTTGCTGGAACCTCCTTGAAAGTTCCTGGTACCAAACGACTTGTCAAAGAATTAAGTAAAGTCATTAGACCACCATCGAAACAAGCAACGGACTCGGAAGATGAAGATGAAGAGAAGCCATCGACGCTAGCATCGAAAAAAGATAAACCGATCCACACGATATTTCTCAACAATGAATTTCCTTCCCCCTGCGGGTTATGGAAAGACACGTTCGATGTATGGGTCAAAGGCGATTTGGTTAAATTTATCGAGATGGTGAATGAAGAACGGGAGAATCAAGAAAGAATCAAAGTGAAGAAAGCAGAGGAGAAGCTCGAAAGAGAGAAGCGAAAGGAAGAGAAGGAGAAGATCAAAGCCGCTCAACAACAAGGAGCTGACCCCTCATCTCAACAAGTAGCACTCAAGCTTCCATCAACACCTAGACGTAAAAAGGCTTCAGCTCCTCAGGTCAAGGCTACAAATCCTTCTGCGCCCAACGTCAAACCCAAAGGTGGCAAGAACATCAATGCTTTCTTCACAGTCTCCAAAGCCGCATCTAAACCTAATGCTAGTGCTAATTTGAGTAAGGCAAACAACAAACCTAAGGCAGCCGCAAAAAAGAAAACGGACAAGCCTTTGGTAATCATTCCTACAGTCCAGGTTTCTACTTAAAGATTTTATACCCCATCATCTCGTCTATTCGTTGTGCTCTTCACTCCTTTAATATCGATGCGATTCATTCCTGCTGGTATTGAGTCTTTCTTTGATATTTTAATTATCCAATTTCCATTTTTTTGCATTCCATCATCATCATCATTTGATCTTGTTGTGTTATGACATTTTATTACTCCAAAATTGTATGACCCCTTTCACTTTTCTTTAGTGTTGGCTTTTAGAGATTCTTCATTGTGTTCGACTGTGTATCCTTCAAAACTTCATCACAATTTAACATATCACTGATTATGTGTTTGAGATGAGACGAGAAAGAATTTGGTTACTTGAAATTGTAATTCATTCCAATCTCGTTCATATCCATTCCACTCTTTTGTTTTGTGTTTTTTTCCAAAACTTCATCACAATTTGACATATCACTGATTGTATGTTTGAGATGAAACGAGAAAGAATTTGGTTACTTGAAATTGTAATTCATTCCAATCTCATTCAATTCCATTCCACTCTTTTGTTTTGTGTTTTTTGTGTTTTTTCTTTTGTGGAGATCATTTGATGCTTTTGTCTTTTCATGTTTTTATCAATGAGAAGAAATTATCATTTTTTCATGTGGGATCTGATGAGTTCTTAGCTTGTGCTTTGATTTTGGGAGCAGAAGGTCAAGGGTTGATCGTCTTGAAAGATCATTCCGCTCTGAAGTGTTTGATTGGTGAAGTAGACCAAATTGTTTGATTAAAGTCCTTCATCATAACTTTGCATCCTAGCTTATACCCTTGGTTTTTGCATTTTTATGGTTGATCTGAGCTTTTCAGACAATGTTTTTGGTTGTACTGCTCTTGCTATAATCTTTGCCTTACCAATACCTGAAGATTGCAATGACATCAGTGAACCTGGGGAAGAATTATACCAGTTTGACTCCTCCCAGATCACAGATCGTGTCAAAACCTGCGACAGCTGAGAGGCGCAAGACCCTCTGCAGACAGAGTTGAGCATTTACATTCCTTGTCCTCATGCTACAAGATTCATACATACTACACCGGATCCTTGTAAGGAGTACACAAGTACAGGCTAGTACTCATGGGATTATACGGGTTTAGATAGACGGAGATATATGTTCTTGCTCCACGCCCGGTTCCAGATAGTCCTCACTCCTCCGAGAGCCTATTATTGGACTTTCTGGAACCAGGTGAGCTTCTTTCCTTTTAGTTGTTTTTAATTGTTCTATTTCATTAGCAGGGTTACTGACTCCTCCGAGAGCCTATTATTGGACTTTCTGGAACCAGATCGTAATACCAAACAAAGTTCCAAGTTATTTTGCTCTTGTGAGAAGTCGTGCCGGATTAATCTCCGGACCTCAGTGAAGGTTTCTATCGAAACCTTACAATCCTCACCCTCTGTTGCCCAAGTCAGAGCCCTGCAAGCAGGCCATATGTAACAATCAGTCTTGAGTGAGGAGTGAGCACATACCTTCAATTATAAAGATGGCTGTGAGTTCAATTCAAAAGCCAAGATGTTCTTCACATCCATGTGCAACTTTCCAAGATACAACCAAATAAATTGCTGCAACTTTACAATACATAAATCTTGACATTTACACATTGAATCCATGATCCTGTATCATTCCTGATACTCAAGTATCAGAACATTGGATATTGCAAGGTTTAAGTGAATATATGAAAATGTATCAAAATGGAACATGATCAGCCTCAACAGCCATGTTATGTATGAAAAAGATGTAAAATGAAAGAAGAATAAGGTCACATTATTCACAAATTGAGTACAAGGTGGAGACAAGGAAGGAATAGAAAAACAAATATTCTAGTTTGAGTTTGCCAGAAAGAATAAGTTAAGCCAATTAGTAGGATGTTGGTCAAGGACAATGAATCACTCTCATTGACCCACTACCAAATTGCAATGTGGACAGAAGGCAATCTTTTTCAAAAGGTACTGGTACTATGTAGTTCCATTCTTTCAGGGTGCTTTAGCAAAGAAAAAAAACTCAAAGCTAAAAGGTGAACTGATTGGTTGAGAAAACTGTATGGCAATCTTGAACTTATGACCCACCTTGAATATCAAAGCTCATTGTATTAAGGTTGAGCACCGTCTATTCAAGAGGAGTCAAGAGAATCAAATCTTGTAACTCCACTTGGCTCAAGAGTGGTTGATTACTGACATTACTTTGCAGATCACCCTGAGAGATCTTTCTTTTGAGGTCATCTAGCTATGTGTTTGTGTGGGTGTTACACCTCAACTATTGGCTTTCCAATGTGAAAAGGAGCTGGAGAAGTGTGAGACTGAAGTGTTTGGAGATGTCAGAACCCTTCATGAGATGAAACAACCAACTTTGAAGTTCCTGTAGACAAGCTCAAAGAAAAGAGGGCAAAAAAGCCAACCTACAAGATGGAGGACTACACAAGAATACCTTTGGAGTATTGAACACACACTGGATATGCTAGAGATTGAATCTTTTGATGAACATTCTCTGTCCACATATTTTATAGTCTTAATAATTTTGATGATGAAACTCAAAGTTTGTCTGACCCAAGGTAGCAGTGAATCTTCAGCTTTTGAGACACCATGAAAGGGATGAATTCTTTTTGACTTCAGCTTCGAAATCTGGAAAACAAAAGTCAACAAACTCCTGGATCCAAAGAAGATTATCTCTACAATTTCAAACCACACACAGCCATTAAGCCTATGGATCAAGCAAAGACTGTCTATACATGGAACTCAAGGGATGGAGATAAAATCAACCCATATTTCCCCAAGGTGGCAAAATAATAATCTTTGAAAAACTATAAAATTTTGGCCATGAGGTTAGGTGGAAGGCTAGGTGAAAAGCCAAAGGAAGTTATCAGACTTGGCTGAGAAAGTGCGGACTGAGATTCACACTCTCCTTGAATACAAAGATTTCAAGCAATAAACGGGTGATAGACTCCTCACCTTTGGCTCAGCAATATCTTGATGAGGCTTTGAGAGAAACGAAAAGTTTTTATTGTTTCTCATCAAAGGTCAATAGGCTGTTGCTGCAGTGTAAAATGTGAAGAGATATTTACCACAATATGGAAACCTACGGGGTTTTTTGCCTACCCTTCAATGACTCTGCACAGCATACTTTGGGGGGCTTGTAACAAAGGTCAAGTTTGGGGTGGCAGAGATGCTGCAACCATGATCACCTTAAATGCACATTCATGAGTATAGAATTTGAAGCCCTTCTAGGGAGTTTCTCAGCAATCTCTCAAGGTTTAATTGTGAATCTCTGACATTACCAGCAAAAGGTATTTTTCATAAGGAAAAAATGATTGCATTTGATGCACAAAATGATTGAAAATGCAGATTTGAATGCAATCATTCTTTCCACGTGAAAAACACCTTATGCTGGTAGTGTGAGCATCTGAAAGCCAATTCGCATCTCAAAGTTGAGTGGAAGAGGGAAGTGAAGCTCAAAACTTTTACCGCAAAAGCTATTGTATGCGTCAATGAAGCTTGACTGAATTGGCCCCATAGCTATGTGTAGTCAGAGGAACTTACAATGAGTTGACGCTTCCTCAAGGCTCCATACCGACCCAGCTGGTAGTTTGGCTTTGGTTCACATCGACCTTCCTTGGGTGGTTGGGGGACGGTGTAAAACCATGCCTGAGCAGTCACAAATCCCGCAGTTGCTAAGGGAATTCATCCATCTTGAATGTTACCAATAAAGGCGAGGGAGGCCCAAGGTCGGAAATCGAGGCCGATGACAAGGAAAGCAATGGGATACCAATGATTCTGTGACGTCTTGATGTCACCTTTCCTTGTTGTAGCTGTCCAGTCGTTTTGCGCGCTATGAGCACGCGGCGTAAGCTGTGATTGACGATCACTTGAGTACATAATTTCGAGGTTGGTAGGAGATCATGAAGGTTGCCGAGGTTCGGCAGATCAATCTTATTCGAGACCAATCACAGCACATTTTCATATTCATATCCAGGGACAGCTCATGTGTACCGGTCGCCGGTTGACACTCAGGAGTCAGCACCGGTCTAAAGATAGATATGCCTTTTTCGGAGTTGAAGACCAGCTTTCCGTTCTTTCCTATAAAGAAGGCCCCACATTACTCGTATCTTTCTCTTTGCATTTTTCGCAAATCACACTAACAGAGCTAGACTCGAATAATTGAATTAAATAAATCAGTAATTGCTGGCAATCCTTCTTCTCGCTTAATATGACCCCCACATATAAACATTTAATGCACAAGTCAGATCGTTCAGCGCTTTTCTTCAGACGAAAAGGTCTCATCATATTGTTAGCTTTGATCTTCTTCTTCGGAACATGTTCAGCAATACCAAAGAAAACTTCCAATAATCATAACACAAAACCTAACGGTAAAAGCACGGGAGGAAACGGTTGCACTTACAAAGGTACAAACAACATCAAGCAAGAGATCACTGCTTTGAAGAACCAAGTGACCAAGATGGACGGTATCGTTAAGAAACTCAGTAACAGTAAAGGAGACACTGCGGTAACTGCAGCAAAAGCGGGCATCTGCTCGGAGAACATGCAGAATGGTAGCCGAGATTTTCTATCCAAAGCAGGAAGTACCCCAGTTGCGCTCGCCAAAATAAATGTTCTTATTGACAAAGTCAAGTAAGTTTCCATCCAAAATGGATCTGCTTGTTGTAAATCAATGTTCCAGAGTGATCTTTGCTTTTCAATTTGGGCGAGAGGCAATTGAGAGCCAAAACTGACAGCAATATCCTGAATTCTTCCTCATAGAGGCGAATTGGAGAAGTTCATCAAGGGTACAGATCATTCAGCTGCAACCGCAAAGAATGTAGCTCAGACCGTCACATCTATCCGAGGCGAGGCCAAACCATGTACGCGTCTCTTCCTCATCTACGTCCTCTTGTCAATAAGACGTGATCCAAGTTGACGCCAATCCTCTTTTCTTATTGGGATGATACAGACAATGTACAGATTGTAGATGCCGCCAGCAAAAAGGCTGGTGGTTCCTAACTTATCTAAGTCCCTCCTCATCGCAGGCGTCTCCGTAGCCTGCGGAGGGAATTACGACTTATCCGTACTTTGGTGCACGATTAGATTACCAAAATTCTGATTTTCGATCATTTCGGACTAAAATCAAAAGTACACCGTTGACTCCGTGAAAGTTCTGAATCAGCCAATTGTTTCTCCCACATCTTGTACCCAGTCTCTCAGGAAAAGAGACATCAGTGAATTTCAAGTTCTTTCTTTCACTACAGAAAATATAAT
>KZ123272.1:0-12156 GCA_002157025.1 Melampsora abietis-canadensis | reverse complement strand
TCCAATAATTTTCCCCTGCTCAATTCAAGGGAAGTTGATTAATGTTTGCAGTGATTGTCCTTGCATCCAACATTGAGCCCACCTGGTTCTGAGAGTGATTTGGTCAAGATGGACACTCTGACCGCATGTTTTAAACTTATCTCATTATGTTCTACAAGCATGGGTTACATAAAAGCTTTCCTGTTAACATAAATTTTATGTAAATTCACCTACAACAGGAAACATTTTTACCATAAAACCTGTAAAAAAATTAAGGGGTTTCAAGTTTGAATTTTTACGGAATTATATGTTTTGAAAACTTGACCGTTGTTGTAAGTTTTATGTAAAATAATTTTCAATTGGTTCACCTTTTTAGGTCTCCTGTTTTAAAATTAGTGTAAATATACGCTCATATAAAAACTACACAGTCAAGTTTTGATTGTTTTGACATTGTTCTTGAAGTGTGGAGGACCAATGATCACTCCATGACAAGGCCATCCCCTTCCTTCTTTACCGCTCTTTACCTCCCTTCTTTATCACATCACTATCCTGTCTCATTCTCAAGTTTTCTTGCTAGAACTTTTAAATTAATACCAGCTCTCAATCAATCTCTTTCTTCTCTAATCACATGACTGTCTTTGTCTTCTTTGGCCATTCAAGGAAGCTCTTTGGCGGGTTTTCTTTTGTTGTGAGGTTTGAATCATTTGGAAGGTGAGTTTTGAATGGTTTTTGAGACCTTCAAAAAGGCCAGGTGGGCATTGATCAAAATTGATTTGCTTGGTCAACAAGTGTGATTTCATTTCAAGGTTCAGATATGAAAAGCCCCGGTATCAAGACAGTCAAGTTTCTTTTTATGACCACCATCATCCAACACACCTTGTTTTACAAACGGTCAAGTTTAAAAATTTACAGTGTTGTATAAAACTTGACCAAATTGTTAAAAAAACATAAAAAATAAATAAACTTGTAACCCCGTATTGATCTTGAAACCCCTTGGTAGGAGGTGTCAAGTTTGTGTTTTTTTACGGTTTTTAAAAATGTTTCTCCGGTTGTAGCATAAATTTACACAAATTTTATGCAAACAGGAGAAGTTTTATGTATCCGGTTTGTGTGAAACATAAACAGCTAAGTTTACAATACGCAATCAGAGGCCCCAACTTGACCGGTTCACTCACGCAACCAGGTGGGCTCAATAGTGGATGCAAGGACAACCTTGCATCCTCTTCCCGGCTCTTTTGGCATTCTAGGTGGCTGATCAAGGTAAGAGTCTATAAAAGCCTTGATCATGGTGAACAACTGTTTTTTATGAACACAGCCAAGTTTTTATAACATCAAAACATCAAAACATAGCTATTTCATAGTTTTTTTTGTTGTAAAACAACAAACTTGACACCCCTTAATTTACGCAAACTTACAAAGTACACAAACAGCATGAGGTCAATAAGCAAAGAAACGTGTTAAGACTGACATGATAATCAACAAACACCGACGGAGGAAAACGGATTATCGATTGATGCCTTCTCAAGAAGCCATTGATCGTCGTCTGTTGACCGTCTCGTTTTACGAATTGGGAAAACTCTTTACAGCACGGTACCGTAAAAAGTTTTCCCCAATTTTTTAAGAACAGACGGTAAAGATCTTGACCTGAGCCCCCTTAATATCTTGAATCCTTGCTGTTATTCCGATTGAGATCGCGTAACACATTGTTTTCCAGTTGGATAGCTATGATTTCATGGAGCTCAAAACTCGGTGATGGATGTTTTCTTACCATGTGATTGTTGTGACTCTAGAGAACGCAACCATCAACTTCAATTATTGTTGTTTTGCTGGCCGTTTCAATATGAAACGAGCTAGGACTGTTCAGAATACGCATTGTATCATTCCGAATCACAGAGCAAACATGCAAGTCAAAGTTATCGAAATCTTTCCATCATCCGAAGGATTCCATCTGACATTCACATTCACATGAAATCTGGTGATCCGGCACAAAAAATTCACGCAAAACGATGACATACGCCTCAGGCGGGGTACATGTATGCGGGAGCATAGATTTTGAACATTGTTGACCAAGGTCTCTAGGAATAGTATGTACCCTTGGTAACCTTCTTGGTCGGTCGGTGAAAGATCCTGATCGACTGGTTCAAGTTGAGCAGCAACGACTTCTCATCTCCCGGTGATACCTTCACACAACACCCTGGTAACGATGAATAAAACCAGGCTCGGTAACTTAAGCGATTTGAAGCAAGTTTCGAAACTGGTAAACTCGATTCTGTCTGGTCGTCTTGATGATGAATTGTAGAAAAAAGAGCTTTTTTAAGAACCTCTTCTTCAGGGTCTCAAGACTCAAGACCCGAACATTACATCATGAGTTTTTTTTCCAAAGCATCCTCCTGCTCGACGGCGAAGTCCGCCCGAGGACGTACTGGAGCTTTTATTGAATTGTCAAACATATTGAGACTACGCCTTTTGAGTAAGCGATGGCGAGGAAGTTATGCTGCGAAGGATTGAATGATCAACTTGATCATCGCCATGTCGCAGAAGTTGATCTCATCGAGAAATATGTCCTTGATCTGGGGCTACGCGTTATGATGAGTTTCATTGCCATCATAATCTTAACATGATTGAAGCGCTTGGACTCCAATTTCTATTTTCCGGACATCGAACGAATTTACTGACAAGACCTGGGCAAGATTCAAGCGGCGAGAATGATACGTAAATTTTGGATCTTGAGTGCTTAATGGAGAAGCAAAGGGATCTGATGCAAATCCGAAAAAGTAAAAAATCGTTTTTAATTTTTTCTCATGTCCTACGCAATCAAAGACCGATAAAGCTCCGAGTTGAAGATGATTCAAAGGATAGAATACCTTGCAATGCACGCAGGAGGATCTTTTTAAGAACTGCAAAAGGAAAAGTAGTATCAAGATTGCGAGCACGGGTTGTAGTAAGGGTAGGTGATATACTTGGAGTGGAGAAGAAATGTTATAATCCAGTTGGGATTTGAATTTGATCAAGAATAATGGATTGCAACTCTGCTATCTTGGTGATTGACATCTCGAGGTGTAAGCGTTGATGGGATTCTTCGAAGGCTGAGTGAGTGGTGGGTTGAGGGATAAAGTCGAAGAGGATTAATTACTTAAGGGCTAGGTGTTTAGCTGAGAGTGATACTTGATAAGTCTGTATAAGCATTGTCAAAAGGGTGGATTATGCTTGTAGTAGCAATGCTTAAGTAGTCAGACTTACTTAAGATGATTTTTGACATTGACTTAATCAGTTTTGAGGATAAGTAAGGTATTATGATCAGTTGATGTTAAGAGTTTGATAGTATTTTCATTATTGTATGTTGTACATTTAGTTTTTCAATTCGATTCGATTCGATTCGATCTCATCCCAAATTTCGATACTCGGTTTCTACACTCATCTTCTCTTCTGAGTCTTTCAAGTTTCTCTCTCTCTCTCTCTCTCTCTTTCTTTTAAATTTAAACTATCCCCCCTCCCCTTTTTGGTTTTACTCAAACACATAAACATACCACTCAACTTTACTCAATTTCATGCTATCAAATTGTTATTGGTGGTGTTTGTTGTAAGCTTGGTAGTGAATTTCTTAAATTGTTGTTGTCCTTAACTTCATCACTCACACACTTCAACAAAAGAGAGAAAGAGAAAGAGAAAGAAAGAAAGAAAGAAAGAAAGAAAGAGAGAGAGAGAGAGATACTATAACTAATTCTTTATTACTCTTTCTTTTTCTACCATTCTCCAGTTTTCTATTTTGATTTTGATTTTGATTTTGATTGTAATATTCAATCCAAATCTCATTTCACACTTTTTATCATTCAAACATTCTTCTGGATCACAAATCAACTCAACCCTCTTCCTCTTTCCCCACTTACACACTTTCATCGGTGTACTCTTTCCTTCGCACACCCGGCCGAGTTTCTCTTCCGCTCTATCTCTTCTTTCGATCCCTCATCGGCACTTGATCTTTGACATCTCGGCTCGATCCCTATCCGCCGAAGCTCGGTTCTTGATCTTCTCGGTGGGTTCGTTAACTACTTCAATCCGTTCGAAATCGCTGACCGATTGAAAGCTACTGATTGACATTGGTTTCAATTCCTTCGTCATATCACCACTCTTGTTCATCTACTCTCGACTTACTCATAGTTCTTCCACCTCAATCTCGTTTGCCTCTCGAACCCGAGTAGGAGTTCCCTTGGGCCTTTCTTTCATTGTGAGTGGTACAATCCGAAATCTAGATCAGCTCAACGAATTCCATCGCTTGTTATCCCTACTGCTTCATCTCGCTCTTTGTTGTCAATGTCTCTAACATCCTGTTTTCCCTTTCCTTGCTCTCGACCTTGGCTCAAATCGTTCTCTGCCTATTGCTCATTGGACGTCGACCTCTAGTTTCCTTTCGATTTGGATGTTTGTAGTACCACTCTACATCCCCTCTAACCTCCTTTTCCACCTGCTTTTACTTTTGCAGACCGACTTCATCACTCTATCAGTCCAATAACCAACTGGACTCTCCCTACCTTTCAGCGCCGCCTATACCGTCCTACCTTCTCTATCCAATCAGGTAAGACTTAACCTTCTCATTATGTTTTGAACGTTTCATAGTGATTGACCATTTGCTTACATCATCTTCATATCTGACAGTCTCGGCCTCTACACAAACACCTCATCCGTTCCCCTGATCGTTTCAAGAACCCTTGCACTACTAGCTATCTCGACTTTCGTTCACCCTTTCCGTAAGCTCGATACTGCAACCATCGCTTCTTCTCACTTCGGACCCGTCACCATCTACTCGTTGATAAATTCTTCCGCTTACTGACCTGTGTTTTTCCCCTATCATCGCTGACCACTCTCGGCATCCCATCGAACACTGTTGTTTTATCTTTTTGCTACAGCCCAACCGATCCCTTGAACTTTAAATCTACCGGCTCTCACATCATCATGTTTGCCAACACTGCACCCAGTGGAGCTTCTGGCGGCGTCATTGGTCTTCACAACCTCCATAATTCCGGAACTCCCCTTGGATCTTTAACCCATTCGAATACTCCCACCCCTCAACAGCTCCAGCAGCTTCAACAATCCTCCACTCCTACGGCTCCGTCTGGCACCTCGGTTACAGGACCAAACTCTGTTGGACCTGGGGCAGGCGACCTCAATGGTGCTCAGCCTCCAAGACGTCCAAGTGGTCTTCCGCTGTACAATGTCGCTCCTCAAAACGGTCTACCGCACTACCCCGGCTACGGCCAGTCTTCCACCGCCCCTTTACCTCCTGGGGGTTCCACTGCTCCTATCCACCCCTCACACACTCTTCAACGGAACGCATCGTTTTCATTCAATTCTCCTCACCTCCCTTCGCAACACCTCTCGTCCACCCCGGCCTCCGCGCCTCCTTCAGCGACATTACCCCCTTCAAACCGATCCCCCCCTATGTCTACACCTTCTCATGCCAATCAGTCTCCCGCAAATCCTGCCCAATCACAAGGTCGCTCCAGTCTACCAACATCGCTTTCTGGTCAATGCGCTTCCAGTGCGAACGTTACATTCACCAGCTCCGATCCATCTCGAGCACAGCCTGTTCGTTCAGCTACCTCCACAGAAGTTGTCGGGTCCACTGTCAAGCGCAATGCGAGCAATGGCGCATGTCATTCACCTGGCACCCTCTCAAATCTTGGCATGTCTGGTCATCCACGTGCTGGCTCTCAACCTGGTCCCCCATCCATGGGAGCCCCCTCTGGGCCTGGCTGCGGGTCTTCGTCTTCCGATGCCAGCCGATTTTTCAATACTTACCTTTACGATTATCTCCTCAAGCAAGGACTCTTCGAAGTGGCGCATGTATTTGTGACAAGCGGTGCTGAGATTGAATTGATAGAAAACTCCGAGAGAGCTGGATCAACTGAAATGCCGAACGGGACATCCTCTTCCAAACGAGATAGGGCCGATAGCTCTCCTAACGGCGGGCCATCGTCGTCTCCCCCTCAACCTACGTCGAATGGTTGCCCCCCACAAGCAGGCGGTCCGAATGGTATAATCAAGAACGGTACTGTAGCTAGTGAGCCCATCGCAAATGAACGCACTCTCTCTTCATCTGGCTCAACCGTCTCGAACACTTCACATTACGGTTTTAACCATATAGCTGGCAATCGATCCGGAGGTACAAATGATGCATCCAATGGCCAGTCATCAAACGCCGATCAGACAACCAATGGAGTCGGTACTGGTGCCAGTGCCGGTGCGTCGAACACTTCGATGGCCTCCCCCAGATCGTCACCGCGAATGCGACACTTGACCCTCGAGAACCTGCCGAAGCCAAAGCTCGCCATGGACACAGATCAAGGCTTCCTTTTCGAATGGTGGACTATCTTCTGGGATGTCTTTCGAGCCAAGACCGGCCGCGGTTCTTCTCCGACTACCCAACCTGCTCAAATGTACGCTCATAGTGTCGCTGCTGCCTCTCTGGGGATGTCACTAGAAGTTGGTACACCGAAAGCTAGGCGGGATGCAGTGGGTCTGGTTGCCGTTGCCCATCCTGACATGCAAAAAGGTCACTTGGGTGCTCGAATGCAGCAACCATACCCCTTGATGGACCCCCAAATGCATCTAGCTCAGCATGCTGAACATCCATCGGCGTCTGCGGTGCGGCTCCAGCCCCATCCTCATATGACTTCGCAACAGAAACATCAGCTTATGATGGAACACACTGCTCGCCAACACCAACAAGTGCTTCTCCAGCAGCAGCAACAACAGCATATACAACAGCAACAAATTCAGCATCATCAGGCACAGATGGCAGCTCGTCAAAGACTGTATCAACATGAAATGCAACAGCAACAACAACAAGAAGCACATCTTGCACAACAACAACAACAACAACAATCGCATCAGCAACAGCAGCATCAGGCCCAACAGTTGCATCAGCAGATGTATGCAGAGCAGTTTCCGGGCGGCCAGATGGGCGCGTTACATCGTCAAATGTCTATCAATGGTCGACGGTATGTCTCTTCTCTTCTAGTGTGCTTCCTGAGTATCTGCTAAATTTCTTGTTTTATCCCTATCAGAGTTGGGGGAATGGGTCCACCAGGCCAAGATCATCTCAGCAGTATGATGCCTCCACCTCCAGTTCAACACGGTTCTCCCCTGAATCCTCATCAGCAGCCGCCGTATCGCCCTTCGCGCCCTCCTAGTCGATCCGGTGTTCCTCATGCGTCCAGTCCATTTGCTGCAAACGCTGGCCAACCTCCTCGCGAGCCTAGTCGTGCCTCTAATCATGCTAACAGTCCAGCTGCATTCCCGAATAATCCACGAACACCCGGAAGCCATGGCTCTGCTGCGACTCCACAAACCGCTGTTCTACCCCCTCATCGAAGAGGAAGTCCAGGTGGTGCGGCTGAAGACCAAGACCGTAAAAAGCGACGATTGAATGACAATCCGGGACATCAATCTGGCGAGCCATTGCATGCTAACAACCAATCTCAGCAGGCACAACAAGCGCAGCAGCACATGCAGAACGTGCAGCAACTTCAACATCGTCAACAAATGATGGGCAGTAACGCTCCGACTCCGATTCCAGCTTCTCAAGGCTCGCCTCCCAATATGAATAACCCGCATCATCAAAATATGGATGCATACAAGCAGTCGGTGCATGCTCAGCACGCACAAGCTATCGCGGCCCCCAACGTCGCAAATCAGATGGCTGGCAATAGTCCGAANCCAACAGGCCACATGACTCCTGCCAAGGCCAACGGAGTAAAGTCGACGGAGAACGCCATGCCACCCCCACCGGGTCGCAACTTCCATCAACCTCCGACTCCACAAGCTACTCCCAACGGCACTCGCCCAAGTGATGGACATGGCACGCCTTTGCCTACTATCATCACTCCTTCGCCTGATCGATCGCAATCAAACCAATCGAACAGGCCTGCGAATCAATCTGAAGGCAAGATTGAAGCTTCGGAAGGCACACCCCACCATCAACCATCGCCAATGACTCTTCCGTCAGGGCAGACATCTGATGACTCACAAGGGGACGCATCTGGTCGACCCAACAACGATTCCAACGAAACCCCATCTCAAGGAGACATCAAGGTAGCTTATACCTTATCCCCATATAACAGAATTGCTCGTTACTTTTTACTAACTGTGATGATGTGCGTTGTAGGTTCAACAGTCGACCAATGAAGGTAACCAAGACTTGTGGCTCATGGCTAACAGTCAAGGGGCACAACAGATGAAAGGGATGCTTGGAGACAGCGGCGACTCACCTACCAATGCTCAACCTTCAGGTGATATCGCTGTGTCCAGTAACAACGTACGTGTTCATCTTCCATGATTGATGCCGCCCTCGAGACTGAAGCCACCTGACCTCTTGCAGCCGATCGAACAGCTCTTCAATAGTGACGGTTTGAATGGAGACACCAGTGGTTTGGACTTTGATGCTACCCTATTTGAAGCGTTCAGTACGTTGTCTCAACACCCATCGCTCAAAAATGTATCGATTGCTAAAGATCCTTCTCACCTTTCCTACAGTTAATTACGACCCTACCGCAACACCTGCCGAGTGAGTTCTCGCCATTCATTAATCCTTCATAGGCTTATACTGACACTTGGGCATTTTCAAACCCCAGATTCAGCTAAGTCTGCATCTCGGACATCAATCTCCTTCTCAACTCTCTCCTGCGTTACGCGTCCGATAAGTTCACGTCGCAAAATGTTACCTCGCCTGGGTGACTTCTTTATCGTTTGCTTGTCTTGTTCTTTGTGTTCTCTTCTCGCTACCGAACTTCTTCTTTGAATATTTCAAACCCTTTCCTTTTTCTGCTACTATGAAAATTACTCGCAAGGAGGGAAACCGATTTCTTTTACATCAGATCTTTGTTGCACGGTAGAGGATAAAGAATTGTGAATATGAGGGTATTCTTATGTTGTTTTGTTTTCTGCTCTTTTTGGATGCCGATTTAACTTGGGTTTGTTGGATTTACTATCTTCAGCCTTTTTCATTTCAAAACTTGACGCTATGCATGTGTTTGTGTGTGTGTGTGTGTGTTTGTGGACTGTAGGTATGAGAATTTATGTTCTCTACTACTTTGTCTCGTTTTTTTCTTTATTTTCTTCAATCTTTTCCTGCTTCCTCTTTCCACTTTTTTTAAATTTGTATCAAGAGGTACTACTTTTTGTTTTGAAACTTTTGTTTGTTTTTGTGTGTATGTGTTACAGTCTAAATTTCTATCTATTTATCTATCTATCTATATATATTTGTCCTTTTTTTCTTTTGCTTTCCTTCGCATGAAATGTGTGTTATGTTATATTGAAAATGATTTGAATTTTCTTCATTTTTCTTCTCTGATTGGTCTTATCGTTTGATTACTTGAAAGAAACAGTGGGTGATCCTATGAATTTGAATCATTGAGTAATGCGTTTTTGTTTGAATGTAAATAATTGATTGCCTTTTTCAAAAAGATTTGATTGAACTTATTTGAAACCTTCACTGGGAGTTTGGTGAAGTTAAACTTTGGCCAAAGATTGTTGATTGGTGTTGAGAGGTCATAAGATAGGTTGTAATTGAAATGGGTCTGTAGAAAGATTGAAGCCTTTGAGGTCATGACAGTCAGGCCCAGGGTGGGGTGTGACATATAAATAAATGCTTCTGGAAAATGGATGTGTCTAGGTGCCACTAGCACATTAGGTGTGGCCTCTCAGAGTGCAAAAAAGAAAAGAAAAACAGTCAGAGAATGAATTTCAACATAGCACACAATCAATGAGGTTTCCCATGCATCACCAGTTTGCAATATGTAGGTGAATTTGCCTCTCATCACCCAGTGGATTAATCATGCTCTTTTAGCCATTAGAGATCTAGTCCATCAAACACTGCAGACACTTGGAGGGGGGAGTTGATCCAGTTTGTGTGCCTGTTTGATGAGCCTTATCACTCTGTTTGTTTTGCTTTTTGGCAGTGGGATGATGGAGTAGATGATAGGAAGGGAGTGTGAAGAAAAACTGGACAAGGAAAGCCCCACTTTTCACTATTTTGAGTGCCTAGCTTGGTTCTGACAATTTTATTAACTTAACACAGTTCCAATTTATTACAGGGCTCTCTTAACCTTACAAGCTTGGTGGCCTGGATAGGGACTTGTGACTAATCACATAAATTTGGTGGTCAAGCAGGAACCCAAAGAGTCTTGATCTTCTACAAGTTTTGCTGCTCATGTAGTTGATACAATACAAATATGCTGAGGAGAGCAAAAAGTTTAGAACAACAAGACAAGTAACTTTGGTTTGCTGAACAAAGTTCATTCATCAGGTGGTGGTTATGCTCTTGTAAGGGAAAAAAGATGTGGTCAGTTGAAAATTTGGATTCAGAAATACAGTCTTTGCCTGCTAGCCACTAAGTTTCCATGGCGAAAAAAAAATGACCTCTTTCTTGAGAAATCTCAGAGTGAGATACAAGAGATCTGAGTAGACAGATGTGATAGGATTGGACACAGGTATCTCCAGTTAAAATGCTCATAGGGGTTGATTGAGAGGAAGTGGTATTTTTGGGAACGGTGGAGGATCCAACTTGGCAGGCGATGGAGACTTCACAAGAGACTCCGGCAATGGATACAGTTTGATACTGTGCCACCCTGTGTCACCAATCTGTGCTGAGTGCCATCAATCTTTCAGAGCTACACACAATGCTGCCTTTCTTCTGTCATCCCCTTTTTTGCTTCATTCCCAGTAAACAAACCCATTCTTGTTTTGCTGATCACTTACAGTCTCTAATGAAGTAGATTGGTAGACAGGATTATCACAACTGTGATTTGATTGTGGTCAATCTTACTTGATGACCTGTTAAAAAATGACGACACCTTTCCCACCAAAATATCATGCTGATTTCATGGTTGAACTGACTTACTGTTGCAATTCAATTGGGAACAAAGTTGTTATCAACAGTATATTGAGAGTCTCAGACAACAAAAACCATAACATAAGAATACAAATTTCAGGGATAGTTGGATTTGAAAGAACTGATTGATATCAAAGAATCAATTTTAAACAAATCAACTTGATCTGATTGATAATGTATATCATGTTGAATTAATTTGAATCACTTGATGTTTCAGTCTTGATCCTTTAATTGAACATGACCATCTTCTTGAATGTAATTCAGCTTTCAATATATTGAATGAACAGTGATTGTGAATATATGAGGCTGAAGGTCCAATCATGGTGTTCTTGAATATGATTGATCAATTGATTGATCAAAATGATAATCAATCCAAAACATCTTTAACAATCCCCCTATAAGGGCTGGAAGTATGTACAGTCCTGTATATGGGCCAAGAATGCCTCACAGCACCTTTGTTGGAAGAAAGCAAGTGTGTTCTGAAGTCTCCCAAGGAGTCTCCTGCCAGGTTGGATACTTCAACTTACCGGTATTTCTAGAGGTGGTGAAAACGTTTCCACACCAAACTCAAATTTGAGGTGTCCAGTGCAACCACCAGGGAAGCCTGATAAGTCCTAAGTCCCTTACCAGACACCCAAGCTTGCAAGGAAGAAGTGTCTGACTGTGGGACTTAGGCAAGTTGGAGATTTTTGGGTGAGCCTTGTGTCTAGGCATGTTTTTTTTTCTGGATCCCCATCCTTTTGCTTATAGGGAAGGACTCAGAAATGTTGACTTCCTGTATGATTTACTAACAAAAGATGTAGATTATGAAGATCAAACAGTTGCATTGTAATACATGTGAGGGTTGTGGATCTTTGTTGAAATACAATAGGGCAGTTCAAGGGTTGAATGATATTGAAATGTGAATTCTCTTTTAGAACCATTGTGCTTATAATTCTTGAGATTTTTGAGAAACTTTTAAAAGCTCCAACAGGCACTAGCCCAACAGCCGCTAGTAGCTCAGAAGTACAGTCAAACCTGCGCTGATGCATAATCTGCGGAGACCATTTTTGCTATGCATTTTTGCGGGTTATGTACATAGGCATAAACCTTCATGACGCATGCTTCTATGCATTTAGTCTTAAATGCCTTTTTTTAAGCATTATGCAGGTTTTTGTCAAAATTGCATAGATTTATGCAATAGCATTTGTAAATTCCACTAAGGACATCCAAGATCAATGAGTGTTTTTTAAAGGAAAAGAAGATATCAAACTTGAGTTGGCAACTGTAATGCTACAAGAGTTGAGTGG
>KZ123267.1:14580-24886 GCA_002157025.1 Melampsora abietis-canadensis | reverse complement strand
ATGCAGTTCAAATGCATTATTGCTCATTTCTTTATGTAAATTGAATCCCCTTTTAAGGGGGAAATTACTTTATGCTGGTAGTGTCACTAGCTGGAACATTGGATATTATACGGATGTAGTTGCTAAATCAAAAACTTCTCAGCTAGATCTGATACAACTTTCAATCATCAGAAGTGTGTTTTTTGGGAGATATCCATGTACTCAGAATTTTGATCTTTCTTTGAATACTGATGAACATTGGAATAAAGTTGGAATTACACAAACATAATTGACTTCTAGACAGAAAATTACTTTGATGCTGCAATCAACTCATTTATGGGTTATATTAGAGGATATGAAGCCTGGATATTCAAACACAATGTAATTGTGATCATGTTTGAAAATAATTGCCTTTGCTTATCACATCCTTGAGAACAGTGAACTGAAGACTGCTGCATGTTCTTGCACGCAGCCACCTTGGAGTGTAAAATGTCTTGGGGGTCTTCAGAAGAATATACAGGATATCTCTGTCATGATATCCTCTTGTTTCTTTAATATATGAGGTTCTGTTAGAAGCTTGGGGATCTAACAAATTAGGAAACCCCAAGAGCCAATAAGCAAATTGAGATCAGCCCCTTCAATAACAATCTAGATGTTGTTTCTTCTAGATTGGGAACTGTTTTGAATACATGATCAGGGCCCAGATAGCTTCATGAGGATTCTTACCAACAATTTAAAATTCAGGTAAAGTCAATTCAAGAGAAAAGATTCATTTGTTGAAACACAGATTGAATTTCTCTAACAAACCCTCAAGGGACACTCCCATGACTTCATGTTTGATAACAAGTGCCTTGAATGTCATCAGTGCTTTAGTACAATTTTCACCAAGTGGCTTGATACATACTTGACAAAAGTTCACAAACATATCTGTTGCTCTCATTGATCATGATCAAGGATTTCAGCATAAGAAATTTTGTATCAAATTGAGTCTGGGAAATCAAAATTTGAAGGGTAGTAAAACACTCTGCCACTCTGACCTTGATATATCAACTGGATTGCATAAGATGTTAATAGATAGATTGACATACTTTGTGCCAAGAATTAGGTATGATTGGTCAGCCAGAGTGCTTCTCAGATAAATTTGGCAGGGAATTGAAGTTTGAGGTATAGGAGTTCTCAGGGGCAGAAAATCAAACACATCAGAAGTTGATAATGTGACCTCCTTGAAATGCAAAACAAAGAGGTGAATTCTTGCTTGAGGCTCTTGAAGTTTGTGAACTATGAAGCTGGAAGGACAAGTATCAAAGTGACTCATCTGATATATTGAACTGGAAATATAGTGTGTATGTGATGATACAGTGACAATTCATATGTATGAAGTAAATGAGAAGCAAACAAGAATAATGATGTACATAGATATCATCTGGATCAAGTGATCATGTCAAATCGGGTCAGGAAGCCTGGCATCCAGTTTCTAGGTTAACAATATTTATTTTTTGAAGAATCAATTCACATCAGTACACGGCCATATTGCTTGAGTAACAAAAATTGCTGATTACTGAAGCTCGTGAACTCACCATGATTTCGTGAACAGAGCCGTGGTTGATATGTATGAGTCGTATTCCACGACGTTGACATGCGTCAGAGTAATTGTATGGTGCTTCATCACCAACTCGAGTATGAGTGAATATCATTTGCTTTAAATTCGGCATATGACGAAACGGATCGGTCCTAAATTGTCTTCGCCGACGGTAAATCGTATGAGAGTATAATGCAATCGTGGTCACATTCTCAAACATTAGTCGATCAAGAAATCGACCAATACATTCCGCCCAATAATTGATTCTTAAAACTTTCAAACAAGGGAAGGAGAGATCCAAGACATCGGCCAACAAAGTCTCATTACTGATGAACAAACCTTCCAAGTTATCTCGTAAGGTCTCGAAAACTGGTTTGAGCTGATGAGTATCTTGTCGAAAACCGCGCACTGAAAGTGTACGTAGGCTTGGTTTGAGGGCCAGGCACAGGTTGACTAGTGCTTCCGAAGACTGATCGCCCATGTAATCAAATTCCAAGTGGCGGATGAGGGGTAAACAGGCGGGCAGAGGACCCCAAGGTAAGGGAAGAGCTGGTAGGCGACAAAAATCCAAGCTTTGAAGAGATCGAGACGCAAGTAGGACCGGTAATAAGCTATCTGGTCGGTAGGAGCCTCTTGAGCCCATCCAAATTGGTTGATGCTGATCGGGTGGGATGATTCTTTCAGCGATGATACTGATACGTAAGCTTGAGAGGTACTTCATGTTCCCAAGAAAACGGACGGTTGTTGATGGAAAATCGAAACAGTCAATGAATTCCAAGTCGAGCTCAATGAGGCTTTCGGCAAATAGAAGTGACAATTGATCAAGGTTGCAGAAGCTACTGAAGCTCTCATCTCTGCGAACACATGAAGGCGAACCGACCCACAACTGTTTAATTGACAGTTTTTGTGTGCGAGGGATTTCGTAAGCTGCCGAAAGGTGATTTGAGCTTCTCCAATGAGATAGAATTTTATTCGAATGTTCGTCATCCTCGATACACAACGACTGATAAAGGCGATGAAGAAAGATCGAGGACCAGCTCTTACAAACTAGCCTGAGCTGACCGATGACAACTTTAATAGCTTTCTTGGGCTCTTCATCCTCTGGCAAAGAACGAAGTAAAAGGTTGACGATTAATTCAAGTACCTCAAAGGGCAGATTGGCAGCTATTGACATCGAAGGGGTGGTCATGAATATTTGATCATGAGGAAGCTGTTCTCCGATCTCAAAGTGTCAAGTTATACATAGTTCAAGTTGTGTGTATGGGGGTGAACATTTCACATCTATGTTACTTGAGTGTCATCATCCGGACATTCTCAGCTTCAAGTTCGTCGCCTTCGAAATTCGAATAATTGTTGCAGGCTGAGCCTAAACTTCACCAACCGAGTACATACTGTAAAGTTTCCATTCCGTCGTCTCCCTGTTGTGACGATGATGATGATTCTCCATGGATGAACTATTTGATCGAGGAAGATATTGAATCAACTGTCAGGTGCAGGGCAAGTCACGTTGTACCTTTCCTTGACCTGAGCTGGGCGTCATCGATTAATCCAGCAGTTATTTCTCAACTGACATCGCGTTCCAAGTTTGTCTCAAAGTGCTTCTTCTGCTCGGATCAAAGTGAACGATGGGAGTATTGGTTTAAAAGCAGTCGTCCTTTTATGCCGGCTGATCCACAGAGAGACCCTTTCGGTGTTAAACGCGTCTTGTAATTGCTCCATCCATCATTCAATCAACAAGAGGCAGTTTCTTTTGGGTATTTGCTTCTTTTTCATTAAAACTATCAACGCGGTTGGCTTTGAGAACTTCGTTTCTTCAATCTACGCTTCTTAACTCCGAAGACTTTGACCACACACTCCCGCTTGTGACTCTTTGCTAACTGATCCCAGACAAGCTTGTTCTGGGCTTGATAGCTTTCAAAAGATATTGACACCAGGAAGAACTCAAACCTCTTGCTCACCTCACTCAAAAACAGCACAAAATAATATCCCACATCGAGGATCACTCTCAGTACTCGAAAAGCTCCTGACTATGGACAGAAAACCTCGTAGACAAACCCGTGGAAGGCAATTCAGCAATATAACCAATATGTAAGACTTCTCTGAAGACTTGCTCTTCGCAAACTTAAACTGACCTTGTCATTTTGTTGGATCACATGTACCACAATAGAAACGAACATTTTGTCGAATCCGTGCAATCACCTCGATCATCCGCCAAATATCTAGTTGAATTTCCAACGAGCCAAGAGCCTCATGATTCACGCCCGCAGGCAGAGCGTTCAATGCCGAATAGGCACATTTCTCTTGCTAGTACTTATCCGGATCTCAAAGAGAACGTTGAACCTAGCCCCAAGATATTGTCCAGATCTGGACTCGATCGTCGTACTTCACTTCCTGCATTTGGTATTGACCCTGGTCGATCTGAGCCCTCTTACGGGCATACTTTAAAGCGAAGCACCGTTGCACTTTATGGCTTGGCAACAGAATTATTCTCTCCCAGCACAGAGGCTCCAGTGGTCGGCACGAGGGCCCGAACAAGCTCCGGAAAGTCTCGACTTGATATGGACCATACAATTCCTGAGTATCAACCTACTGCGTTCAACCCATCAAATCTAGATCCTGGAATGAACACAACATCAGAACCAGCGGAGGATCAGGTTCCGTTCCCAAACTCTGTTTCTACACATACCCTCAAGCCAAAGACCACCAACTCTTCTATACACAACAACCAAGATGAAGTAATCTTTCCTCTCACCCGTACACCTCGACCTGATGTAACGCCCAGCTCAAGACCTCCTACGCTATCGAGAAGTCAGACTATCGGATTTGGTGGGATCAATACAACTAACGCGCGTCGTCAGAGACCATTCAATGCGAGAGGAGCAAATGTCAACCTCAAATCACATTTTCGATTGAAAAAAGCAGAAAACGCCCGAACATGCATCACATCTTTCCCTACGACTGACGAATCATTGTCAATTGATCCAGAGAATGAAGAAGACTTCGCTCGGGCAGCAGGCAGTCCAAGATGCGTTCAAGAAAACTTCAAAGACACCATACGACGCGCACGGAAAAAACGGTTGATCATACGAGAGCTAGTTGAGACTGAAAGGCGCTACGTGGCGGTTCTTCAAAAGATCAATGATAACTACCTCAAACCAATACAGCAATCCCAAGGACGAGAGGATTCAGCCATTAACTCACATAGCTCTCGTTATAGCATAGCTTATGGTCGGGTGCCAAGCTTGGCTTTCCCGATCGTTACGGCGCCTCCTGGACCGAGTAACGCAGGAACGTCCAAGGAGATCTTACCAGTAGCCACGACTGCAGAGATCTTCTCAAATTTTGGTGCAATCTTCATTTTGGCTCGGGAGTTCCTTTCGATACTTGAGGCAATTGCCATCAAGGCAAATTTATTTGATGCAGACTTAGACTCCATACCTCCTCTCATACCCGGAGAAGAAGATGACCACCAGAGGAAGATTGCTGAGCAAGACTCGAAGATATTAGCCGCAGCTGATGAGCTTATGGTTGGAAAAACTTTGTCACCACTCTGGGAATTTTTTAAACTTTACACCGTCTTTACAGCCAACTTTTCACTTTCACAATCAAAACTTCATATTCATTCTAAAAAACCAAGTCCTAGTCCCGAATTCGCCAAACTCCTTTCAGACTGTAGTCGGCGTGGTATTGATAATGGATTAGGACTCTCACATATGCTTTTGGAAATTATTCAACGCGTTCCTCGGTATGAACTCTTGATCAAAGATTTGATCAGGAATTCTTCGGAAAGGTTTGACCCAGATTACCCACATTTAATATCATCCAGTGAAACATTGAGCTTTGTGGCTAGAAAATTAGAAACAGCCATGAAGGATCAGGAAGAAAGAACCAAGATATTAGAAATCCAGCGCTCAATGGAAGGGCTCAATTTTTCATTGGTGACTCCAACTCGTAAGTTGGTGAAAGTTGGATTACTTCTCAAGTTGGATCGTAAAGGTGATCGTCGGAATCGGATGTTCTTTCTTTTCAATGATTGTTTGATTTATGCTGGGCTTTTGAGCTACTACAGTCAAGAATCCTTAGACGGTTGGATCAATTGGCTCGGTATTAGAGCTACCTCCTCAACATCATCCAATTCCTATCAGTATATGAATCTACTTCAGTCTGCGACTAAAAATTCTTCAAGTTTATTTAGTAATTTCGGATATAGTGAAGACAACAGAGCACGTTTGATTTTTTGTCTCAAGATGGATCTAAATGATTTGAACGTGGTAGGAACGGGTTATGGCATTGAAGGCGCCGATCGAACATTTCAAATTTTATCTTCAACAAAGAGCTTCGTTGTATATGCTGGTGAGTGACTTTTTTAGACCGAAGCAGATTAAGGCCCATCCCATTTTCTCTCAAATATTTAGTCTCCGTTATTGATTTTACCGTCTCGCTTCTGCAGAAAGTAGTGATTTGAAGGAAGAATGGATCAAGGCTCTACGGCAAGCGAAAAATGACATGCTGGACAATCGAGGAACTCTGTTTATAACAGAAGAAAATAGACCTAGCGATTTTAAAAGACGTCCTCGACTTTCTAATCGACATGTTCAAACCTCTAGTCCCCCACTTCGAGCTGTTTCCTGGGTATCGTTTGCCTCCAGTGATGGGACTGGAAGTAGTGCTCCTGCAGATGGGAGTGATCTTGGTTTTAGTAGCCCGATTAATCGGAGTCAAGCTTTCAACGACCTGAAGGATATAGAAAGA
Source organism: Melampsora abietis-canadensis (assembly GCA_002157025.1). Taxonomy (NCBI): domain Eukaryota; kingdom Fungi; phylum Basidiomycota; class Pucciniomycetes; order Pucciniales; family Melampsoraceae; genus Melampsora; species Melampsora abietis-canadensis. The sequence goes on along the minus strand of KZ123267.1, from coordinate 18,576 downwards.
ACTATTTATGAAACTCGGAATCCTACAACTTCATCAAAGCTGACATCTCCTTCGACCCAAAATTTGAAATCTTCTGTAATTTCACTCCTGAACATCAAAGCGCTTGTAAACCGAAGCATCTTTACATCTAGTTCGAATGAGACTATTCAAAAAGACTTTGAAAGAACAGGACCAGAACCACAAGAAATGGAAAATTCTTCAAGACCTCAAAGTACATTTGATGAAAGCTTTCTCTTCGTTGCTCAGAATTATAGTGCCCCAGTCTGGGTACCTGATAACAAAGCAAGTAGATGTATGGCATGTCAAGAAAGGTTCAGTCTTTTGAGACGTAGACATCATTGTCGATTGTGTGGCTGTGTGTTTTGTGCAATCTGTTCTTCACGCGTGAGTCAAAAATTCACTATCATTTTAACAAAACAATTGTCGTGGAATTTTCAGAAAACTCATCCCTGTCTATGAAATTTCTTTTAAACAAACTATGATAGACATTTTTAATTATGAGCCGTGAAGGGAACGATAGATACGCTAGAGCATGCGAGGCTTGTTACAAATCAGTTTTTTTGATTCCTCAAAGCTTAGCAACAGTAGATCACGAAGCAAACTCTGGAACATATCTATCACCAACTCCCAATCGACCACACGACGATCTCGATCTGACTTTTCGTGAACAACGTCAAAAGCAAGCCTTTGCATGTCATCGTCATCGTCAAAGCCTTCCAATCGAATTAGATTCAATTGTAAAGGATCAATTACGAAAGATGACGATCGATCCACGATTGTCGTTATTTTCTGCTACAACTGACGAAGAGGATGTTGTTCCGCCAGCTTCCAAGACAAATCCGCCTTTTGCTGAACAAACTCAAACTGCATCAAATTCGAATTCTGCTGATGGGACAAAAACTATAGCAGGGAGAGAATTGAGTAGACTACTTGAGAAATGAATTTGGTTCGATGATATGAGATCTCTATCAGTGTGTAAGATAAATTGATAATTTAAAAGAACTTTGGGAGGAGTTGAGCGTCTGGAATGGTGAAACGTTATATGGGATCAGTAGATTTGAATTTCTGTAATTTTATTGGGAAACTAAAGCAATGTTGTAATCTAATGTATCGCTTTTATATTTTCACTCATGTATGTACTCTAACAAGACAAACAGCTAATGGACATCAATCTCATTTTGAATGTTTTGGACATCAGTATATCTTTCCAAAGGATTGCCAAACCTGCTAATCAAAATACAGAGATTATATTTAGAAAAAGTGTCTTTTTGCACTGAGGTCTGAGTGAGGAAAACACAAGCTTTACAGTTTCAAGCTTCATTTCTTAGCTACATAGACCCCCCAGACTAGGGATGCAATTTCATACAAAGCTAGTAAACTCAAATCCAGGAACTTACCATATCACCTTTATTGCTGTCTGCTCAAAAAATCCTCAAAGGATAGAATTCAACTGCAAGAAACCATTTTGGTGATTATCAACAGAGGTGCCTTCTTCATTTTCAAAACTGGATTTTTTATTTTTATATAGAGCCATTATCCATTCTAATTAACAAGGACGCGGTCGAGTTCAGCTGTAATTGATTCTTTTGAGAAAAAGTGAATCGTATAATCAAATAAGAAAATGTAGATAATCATTATTGATCATGATCATCAAGTAATAAACAGACAGAAATCTAGGTATTTTTTTGATATAACGGAAAAGACGAAGTCACTAATTCAAACGGACAAACAAATAAATACTTGATCACAGATCAAGATATACAAGACATAGAAAAAGATAAAGATCAAATTTGAAAGAGATTGGAACACGTTTTAAACAAAAGTTTATCATGATCATCGAGTTTAAGTTTAGAAACGATTTGATTAGAATTCAGTTTCAAAGAATTTAACCAATTCGAATGTAAAGAGTTTAAATGACGAGATAAATCATGACGGCGAGAAAAAGATTTAGAACAAGAAGGTGTTGGACATTTGAAAGGTTTGATGCCTTTGTGGGTCGCTATATGGGTTTGTAAATTGAAGGCGCGAGCAAAATGTTTGTTACAGATTAAACATCCGTACTTTTTTTCGGGTTGGGATTGGCCCTGGGATTGATTTGATTTTGTTCTTTGGGTTTGTATTCTTGATTTATATTGGGTTTCTTCGTTTTGTTTGAGTTTTGGTTGTGGTTTTGGGATATAATTGACTGAGAACTGATTGGAGATTGATGGATTTGGATGCGGTTGGAAAGATTGATTTTGATGGAAAGAGTTCGAATTGAACGGTTCAAATGAATTCAAATGGAAATGTAAGTTCAAGTTGAACTCTGGAGACGATAAAGGGGATTGAAGTGGTTGTGATTGATGGACTAAAGTCGAGTTATGATCCTCGAGGTTAGGCTTGAGATCCAGATGATGAATTTGATCGTAAGAAGGGGGAGATGAATGAGAGATTGGACTAGAATTTAAAGATGGAACAGGATAAGATGAATTTTGTTCCAATTCAGGTGTCTGAATCCTCAGTTGAGGAATTGATGAAGATGGATGACAAGGAGGACTTGGTTGAGTTCTGGGAATCGGTTGTACTGTGGAAAATGAAATAAAGATGAAAGATAGAAATTAATATTTCATATTGGAGAGAAAGCCATAACTGGACTTTAAAGGACAAGTTTTGGGGTAGTCCAACTTACGAGTAAGCAAAGGTGGGGAAAATTGATGCAAGTTGCAAGCTTCAATTTGATCAGGTGCAGTGAAATTCGAATTCGAAGTTGAAGGTGGACTTGGCATTGAACTTTCTTGTCGTTGTTGTTCTAAATATTGTAAATGTTGGTGTTGATTTTGATAATGCAGAAATAAATTCACATCATTTTGAGAGAAATCACCAGAATCGCATTTGACTTGTAAGAAATGACAATTCATGTCATTATATGAAGGATTTGAACCATCATACTCGTAAAATTGACAATGGTTTGGATATAACTTGACTTGATCCTTATTTATAAAGTTGAAGCCAACTTCCTCATTAACTTGAATTGATTTTATAAATGGTAAACCTGATTGAATGGGTGTATGGTTTATAGTCATTTTATTTAACAAACTGATCTCCAAAAATCCAGGGAGTAGTACTTTTGAAAGTTAACGGAAAAACGATATGATAGAGATAAGAAATATAAGATGTTGAAGTTGGGTGAATCCGATAATTGTGTTTGCAATGATAAAGAAAGTGAAGAAACTGAACAAAAACAGTTGATGATGAAATTATTTATATGATAATGCACGTGATGGAAAGAAAATCTAAGGCGATGAAAAAGCTCAGATTTCTTGGAAATGTTCATAACGTCAATTTTTCCACCAATTCTCAAAAGGAAACACCAGCCAAGAGAGAAAAAAATAGGGTAATGGATCATCATTTGTTGATAGGATTCAAGATTAGATTAACTTATAATAAATCATCATCAACAAGAATCACTTTCAGTATAATTTCTTTCAAAATACATACCATGCGATCATATAAACTCAATTTCGATTTCCAGATTATGTATGCCACCTGCTTTCTCCTCGTATTTGGCCAAAGTTAATCTGAACAATCGTACCTTTACAAAAAACCCACAGAAGTTGTGATGAAATTTTACATCTTTGATCGGTTAGATTTTGTGACGTTGTATGTTATTTGAAGAGCTGATTGAGTCAGAGGATGTTGAAGTGATGAAGGAGACCAAAATTGAGAGTTTCGAAAAAATACGGAAATAGATATGTTTACCGATCATGTCATTTCATAGGCTCATTCTGTTGCTGTTTCATAATTCTTCATCCTTAACTTTCTCCAGGTGCATTCTAGAAGATGGAAGATTGCAACCAAAAACAACCACTCAGTTTACAATTTCACGTGTTGTTATTACATTCTCGATATGTATCCGGTTCAAACTTTTCTCAAAATCTTCACCATTTCTTTTCTCACGACACAAAATCAGTAAATGAAATCAAATCGAATATTGAAATGACGTTCTCACAAAATGAT
>KZ123267.1:0-14530 GCA_002157025.1 Melampsora abietis-canadensis | reverse complement strand
ATCCAACATTTGTACAAAGCCCACCAAGACCATAACATTGATCTTTCATTAATCTCAAGATATAGCTAAGGATCTTACGTATATATAATCTCAAATCGAATCAAAGTTGATTCTCAAAAAACATCATCCATTCAATTGAATCGGTCGGAATACAAAGACCACCAGGTATGGAAACACACAGGTGCTTTTACAACATGAGTATCTCGAGAATCATCAAGAGTATAATCACAAATCAGGGGGAGTCTCCACTCGATCCTTAACATCATTTCAAACTTTTGTATCGCCCCGTCATTGACTTTCCTTTGAAAACTTTGAATTAATCTTATAAAAACCAATCGATCAATTCACATCTGTAATCTTAAATAAGGTGACGTACTTACGTTATTGCGACCACGAGGGTTCTTTGTAAAAGATTTCTCCTAAGCATGATATTCTGAGTTTTCAAATCAGAAATCACTCTAGAACTTTCAGCATTTCCTGAATATTTAACATTGACATGCGGGGGGGAAGGGTGTTAATTGAAAGGATGATGGTAAGGGGATCTCCCAGAAGAAGTGCAACCCGGATTCGGGACGAGGTATGTTGTTGTCTTAGCACGTGCACGGTGAAAGTGAAAGTATAGTAGTACCTATCACGACATCAACTTACCAAGTCCCTCCTGGAGACCAATCATCTTCGGGGTTTAGGGAACCGTCTCGCATGATGGGGCTTGTGTTGGGTGCTGAGCTGAGTATGATGACGGCATGAAAACTGCCGAAGTGAAGATATTCACCACCCAAGGCAGTGGCAGTGGGCACCTTGGCACAGTACTTGACCCCACAAGAACATATAGATTATACAGTCGATTTCAAAAAGCGTGAAGGAGGTTTGCCCGCAAAATTCAAGTGATCTGGCGCCGAATCCTTTTCAAGCTTTGTGAGATTGACTGTAGTACATGCATGTACTTGTCGATTTCAAAACAGCTTGGCCGGGATTACCAGCAAAAATCAAGGAAATCGGCGCCAAATCTTGCTCAAAGCTTTTTGAACCCGGGGCCGACAGGAATTTTTGCTGCATATCATGATAAGGCAATGGTATGTGTTCTCCACCATCCATAAACCCTTGAATTCCAAGGTGTTTTCCTTGACGAGCCCTTCAGAGAATGGATGTTGATGGACGTTGAAAAATGTGGCGTATGTACTTTTTGTACAGTATAAAAAACGAAGACCGGTATCTGATCCGATCTCGATTCACAAGCTCACCAACCAAATGGACTGTAAACATTTCACCCCAAAGACATCAAAACTTCTCCCTTCAAAACTCGACCAGATATGTAATTGGGGGTGAATTTATCGATGTCAAGGATTTATTCTGTTGCTTGGGAAAAGTGCATCTTAATCTGATTTGTGACATGATCCGGAGAGAAAGAAACATGAGAGTATGTATAATTTACTACCGCTGCAGCCTGCTGTCTTCACAGCACATGTTTTTGTTTGATTTGTACACTTTTCAATCCTGGCGTGACGGTGTAATCTACTTTCAATCTCCCCTTTATTCCACTTTTTCTCCCTCATGACGCGTTTCCCTCTGTGTTTAGATCCTCATGTTTGTGATTGGGGCGCTTTACAAGAAGGATCACATTCAAGGAAATGAAAGCAATTTGACAATTTGAATCAATCTCAGAGAATAATAATTTAATCAGCTTTTAAAAGATAGGCCAGCAAACACTAGAAATTAGAAGTTACCAATGTACGTAGTCCTTTTCAATTATCTTTGGATTTCGATTCATCTGGTTTCTTCAAATCTTTGAGTACAACAAAAGAATCTTCACCACTAACACTACCAACCTGACTATCATCACTCAAACTTCCTTCAATCTTAATCCCACCAGTCCCCCCATCTTGTCTATCCTTAGCATTCTGCATATTTTCTCTTTCTCTAATCGCTTGCAATTTCCTGCTAGTTGAGCTATACCCAGTATCATCAATAGCCCAATAATTAGTCGAACCCAAAGTGATAAGAATACTACTACCTACAATAGCAGTTAAGCCGAATCGATAAGTCGAATACCATTTAGGTGTCCATCCTTTACCTGTTGCTATCATATCTGCATACCAAACTACTACGAAGGCTGCCCATTGTGATGCTAAGGCTAATTGACCTGGTAATAATAATGTTGGCCATGCTAGTAAGACTGGTAAGGTTCCTAGTAAATAACGTGGGGCTCCTTTGGGTTCTAATTGGGCTGTGGATTTGGATCCTTCAGCTGCAAATTCTATACCCCAATGAATCGCACCTGTCTCGAATATCATTCAAATCAGTTATCATTCAATACGAAGAAAACACCTCATGTATCTATTTATCAAAAAAGAGAAACTTGCCTAAGAATGATAAGATAACCGCACCATAAGCCACTTGAAGGTTTTCATTATGATACAATAACGTCAAAGCAGTTTCCGAATCGAATTTTCCAACTGAAATTCGACCCCATGAAAAAATGAAGCTACTTTAGTAAACTGCCAAATCTTTTCCTCAAGATCTGTAGTTTTGAATCTGGATGAAATCTTTGACTCACCTGATCCATGTTCAGATTTATAAACTTGTCTTGCTAAATAGATTGTTGTAATTGAGGTAGCCAAGTAAGGAACTAAACCTGCACCACCAAAGATTAATGCACCTCTTGGTACACTATGAAAGATCCCACCAAAGCTTTTCTAAAATTCCCAGAAATTCAAAATACACAAAAACAAATCAATTTGACCAATTTGAAGATGAGGTTTTGAATAACGTACCATATCAGAAATCATTTCAGTTTTAGAAAACTTTGAGTCTCTACTATTATGTCGTTCAAGTTGATCAGATTGATCATCCTGATGAGAATTAGACTTAGAAGAACCCGACATAGATTCCAGAACGCTTTCCATAGTTTTTCCTACTTCTTGTTTAGCAGTTTTCGAAATATCTTTTACATTTTCATTGAGTGAATTAAGTGAAGAAGAAGAAGAAGATTGATTTGATTTTTCCTGAATGGTTGGAATTGAAGAAAAGTATGTGATTCGATTGGATGGGTTTAGTTTGATTTTATCATGATGATGATGGTAATGGGTCAAAAGTTTTTTATAATTTGTTAATCTTAAGTTTCTTAACATTGAGACAAGTCTGATTGAATCGTGTTCAAGACACGATGATGATGAAAAAGAAGAAGAAGAACAAGTAATTAAGAAGAATGATTTGAATGAGATCGATTTGACAATCTTTCTTTTATAAAGGTTTTCAAGAACTTACTAACCAACCTCCACAATTTTCTCATTAATGACGTCATTCATTCACCCCTCTCTCTCTCTCTCTCTCGCCTCTCCCTCTCCCTCTCCCTCTCCCTCTCCTACATGCTCATCCGTTCTAACTTGCAAAAGACTTTCATGTTCTTGAACGCAAAAATTCGAATGATAACACACACCACACTTTTGAAACTAAGATCTATCAAGCACCCAGCTGAGCCTGAGCCAGGTTAGCTGAGAAACCGAAGTGAGACGCTATGTCTAAGATAGACATCTGCATCAAGGTCCTTGATTGTTCAATCTCCAAACTAGTATTCTAACATCTTTCATCTGTACCCAGGGCGATGTTTACTACACATACATAGCCATGCTCAAAAACTCTCCCGAGATAGTTGACCCAAAATCAACACCCATATCACCAAAGATTGATAAGATAATCGCTCCAAATTACTAGAAAAATTGATATACCTGGGATCCCCATTCAATTCATCTGATCTTTCAAAACCCAAATCTTCTTTTAATTGTATCATATTTACAAATCCTAACACAAACCTCAACACGTTTGTTTATTCACCACCAAAAACAGACAGTAAATATTCAGCAACCCCAGGAGGAGTCAAGATACCCGAATCACTAATCACAAGAGTAATCAAATCAGGTGTAGTATAATCTAATGTAGGATTATTCTTAGCTATCTCTTCCAACGTTAATTTGGAAACGGCATTAGAAGAAACTTTAGTTAGAGCAGAACTTGGCAATGTGATTTCGCTGCTTTGAGTCTTTCTGTTTTGATGATCTGGTTGAGTAATTTGTGGGAATTGTAAGGTTGGATGGCTGGTTGGTACGTCGTATTGTGATAACGGGAATAATCGAAGGAATTTATAGCTAGAAAGGGACACAAGTTGATCTAGAGATCAGTTGTGAAATCTTGAGAGTCGAGGTCACGAATCTGATGTAAACAACTGAGACTTACCTCTCTGTGAGAGCATAGAAAGGCTTATTATGTGCTTTCGCTGCGATTGCCATTTGGTAACTTCCAATATAGTTTATTAATCTATAAGAAGACAAGAATATCGACGTTAAAGTCATTCTACAGTAAATTGAAACAAATGAAGATCAATCCCACCCTCCATCTTCTAATACAGCCTCAGCTCCCACCATGACCAAATCCACCTTACCCATCGCGTAAGCCACCTAAAAACACAATACATTCAAGAAACTTTCGAGAACACACGTGGAAATTATCTAAAACTTACAGCAGAGTCAAGTACAACGACACAAGAAATACCATGTTGTGTAAGAATCGCATGAGTCCTCAAACCTAATTCCGACTATGTGCATAGCCGAAATGAAAGACCATTCAAATAGAGAATATTTTTGTCAATGATTCTCAAAACCTAATCAAATGACATTATTGAGAAAAAAGAAGCCTTACAGGTCTAGATTCAGTCACATAAACCTGAAACCTTTTCCTAGGATTCTGATCTGGCGAAAAAGCTCTCAAGATAGCATGTAAGACCACCCTAGAGTACCCATGAATCATAATCGTACTTCCATCTTCAATAAAACCGGATGCAGCATTGGCTACTTTCTCTACACATGTTGATCTCGATTCGTTCACGAATTTCAAGGTGTGTTGGACTAATAAGTTTTTATGATCTTCGAATGAGATGGAACCGTTGGGTGAGAATTGGGTAGTGAGACTGTAATCATCTAGAAGGTTTAGCGGAATGTGAGACGGTTTGGAAGGTGATTAAGAGACTTACAATCTTAGGAATAATTCACAGCCTGCTGTTAGAGAGATCAGGTTTGAGGTTCCTTGTTTTAATTGATCGATAGCTTTGTAAAGTATTCCAATCAATTCTTGCATAGTACAAGCTAACCAAAGACAAAGACAATAAGGATAAAAATCAGTTTCATCCAATCGGGTGAAGCTTTTTGTGAAGAAAATAAGATGACTATATAAAAGACACACCCATAGAGACTGACCACTAGATCGTGCCATACATTCTGTTAAACTCTGGACTGCGGCAATAGGAACAGCTAAATTCTACAAAAAATGATGAGACCCAGGAATGAAAATTAATCATCGCACAAATCAACAAGAAAGATCATAAGAGGTATATGTACTAACCTCATCAAGTGAAAGGATTTTATTATAATATTCAACAATATTAAATTCATCAAGTTTTGAAAGATCTTGAACCATTTTATCCAAATCGAACTGAAGATTTGAATTCCTTGGAGTATCTTTTTCACGTTTTTTTCGCAAGCTGTCTGTAATGATCTTTCGAAGAAATTTCTCGAATTGTTGAAAATGAGATGGGTATTTACTTGTTATCGTGTACAATATTTCTTGAATTTTGTGGTTTCAGATCGAGGAACTTGGTTCTGAAGAATTTCAGTTGACCTCGTGCCAAAACACACCGAGTAATAAAGAGCAGGCGGGCCGGTCGGACTGACATGTCCCCGGAAGCGCATCCTCTGTATACCACGACCCGGTACTGGCCGATCCGGAGCGAGGGCCCGGGTCAGGCCACCCAAGTTCCAGAAGAGAAGCCCAGGCTTTTTCACCTGCACTTGATACCCATGAACTTTTTCCTCAATGGATCATCTTCGATCGTCTTATGCTCGCTCGAAGCCTCGCTAGGAGCGAGGGACTGTTAAGTCTGGTTACGAGGTGTCGCAAGACCTAAAATGCGCGCATGAATGAGACGAAAGATCACCTGGAGAGGCCTAACTAGGGACATGAGATGTTTCGCAAGGCTCGGTAGTCCAGTACAGTAGAAAACCCACCAGAAGTTGTAGTAGTTTCATATTACAGTAGATATACGTAGTCAGTTAGTGCGATATGTGAAATCAAAAGCACTTACAAATAAGAAAAAAAATGTATGGCGCCAATGATTTCAAGGAGAGATGCAAAAGGAAAGTTTGTGCATATCCTATTGTGTGTGCAGGTTGTGGCGTGCAGGCTTTGAAATTGTATTAATCGAATGGGTTGTCTGAAGTTAATCAACTGATAAGTGTTCATTATTGTCTCGATGATCGATCAAAGCAAAGCAAAGCGTTTTTGATTAAAATGGTTTTCGAATGAACGGGTTTCCGAACTAGGAAAGTTCAAGGTTTTGAATTCTGTTTGTACTTTAAAAATTTGAACTCATCTCTTTACCAACTTCACACCAAGAGTATTCTCAACTTATTTTACAAATAATCTCGATCTTCTTTCATCATGGTTAGACCTTCGCGCTTTAAAAACAACAACACCACCAATACCTCATCAACTACAGTTAATAACTCTAACAATCCCACTGCAACAAATGAGGAAGTCGTCGAACAAGCTGGCGATCCTCAAGGTCCTACACCTCAAGCCCCTCAACAAAACGTTCGTAGCACGGTCAATGGTCCAACGTCTGCTTTGACATCGTTTTTGAAAGTGAGTGCTCAGACGGGGGACCTTTCTCATGGTCAGAAACCGTGGCTTACATCCGAAATCAACTCTTTCTCAAAATAGGAACAAGGTATTCGGCCCAGACATGTAAATCGATTTGCACGTCGTGATGATCAGCCACAAGCTTCTACTTCAGCTATTCCTGAAGAGCCGAATGAAACTTCAGAACAAGAAGCAGAAAAAGAAGAAGTTCCAGAAGATGTCGATTCAGATGATTTAGATGCAGATCATTCAAAGCCGAAAGGTTCATCTCGAGGTCAACCGTCTACCGCCAAAGTAGGCGAGCCTGGCCCATCTAATCGAAAAGCTCAAACTACTACAGCTACTACATCTACGCGTAACAAAACAGACACCAGCACTTCAAATAAACGAGAAAGAGAATCTCCTGAACCTAACATGAAACCGAAACCTGGGAAATATGCCGACAGAAAACCAGGAATGATTGCGATCTGCGCTGAATGTGCTAAAAAATTCACAGTGACACGTTATACTCCATCGGAACAAGGTAGAGGTCAACTTTGTGATACTTGCTCGAAGGAAGGTGGTACTCAAAAAGGCCAAGAGGGTCGTGCTCCCCCCGTCAAGAAACGAAAGACAAAGAAAATCCAACCTGTTAAAGCTGCGGTCTCAGAGAATTTCAAAACCTTACAAATGTCTTGTATCTCTGTGATCGCAGAGAACATCGAGTCGATTGATGCTGCTCTGGGTTCTGTCAGTAGCGTAAAGTAAGTAAAGATCTTTTGCAGATTATCAGCTCGTTTCGAATTCTAAAGGGAATGTTGAGCTTACTGTTATCTTGCATTGCTTTCAAAACAAACAATCTTATTTCGAGTAGTATGGAAAAAATTTGCAAGATTGTCTGTAAGCATCGAGAGCTCAATTCAAACAACCTACCGTTGTTTCTCCACGTATCACACGCCCAATTGAAGCTGTTTGACTGTATAAGTAAGTCATGAAAACTTCACTTGCTATGATTCCATTCTTTGCCTCGCTCTGACTATCTGATTGGTCTCCTTAGATTTGCGCAAGGACAGCCTGATCACAATCCCGACCTTCTGTCCACGCCTTCAACATCTTACCCTCAACTTCTGCGGTCATCTAGATGGAGAAGTTTTGACCACTTATGCACGTGGGTTTAGCAAACTAAGAGAATTAGATTTGTTTGGTCCTTATCTTGTTAGAAAAGAAGCATGGCTCGAATTATTCTCAGTGTGGAGTCAACCAACTCAGCGACCATCTTTACCCGGTTCAGATACACAAGAAAAACAAGGGGGATCAGGTGTGACTTTACCACCCAGAGGTCCTGAAATCACTGTTTTTCGATTGAAACAATCTCCTCGCTTTAATCTGGAATGTGTGAAAGCTTTGAGTGATACTTGTAAAAATCTGACCGATTTAAGACTTGATGATATTGGTCTTTTTAATGATCAGTGTTTGAAAATTCTTAGCGAGGCGAATTTTTCAAATTTGAAGAAATTGTCAATAGCTAATGCTGGGATTTTGAATGGAGCCACAGGCGGGATCCTCAAAGATGATGGAATACTTCAGTTCGTTTACTTTATCATCTGCTTACTCACTCTTAGTTGTTCTATCTTGTAAGACTGATCTTACCTTTTTTGCAGACTATTGAAATCAGTAGGACCCCATTTAGAAGAACTTGATATCAGTCAAAATAAGCTTTTGACTGATAAAATCTTGTCTGACGGATTAGGAACTTATTGTCATAAGATCCGTAAACTTAACCTTGCTCAACTTCAAGAATTAACTCCAAAAGGTGTGAAAGATTTATTCGATAAGTGGAAAGAGGTAGAAGCTAGTACATTAGAAAGTTTGAGTTTATCACGTTGTATAAGGGTTAGTACTTTTCCTTTTGTTCATGTGTTCTTTTCTGATCTAAGGTCGAAAAACTGATTTTTTTCGTGTTCATTCATGTTGGATTCTTAGATCGACAATGACGCTTTATTATCGATCTTGAATCATACTGGCTCAGACCTTAAATACCTTGACTTGAATAGTGTAGATGAATTAAGATCAGAAACATTACACGTTTTACCAAAGAAGGCTCCCAATCTAGTCGAATTGGATTTCAGTTTTGTAAGAGACGTTGACGATTTTCTAATCAAGTTGGTATTTTTCTTCATACTATCTTTCTTTCTTCTTATTGACACATGATACTTCTTTTTTTGTCTGACAAACAGAGATTGCCTTGATATGATGCCTAATTTGAAATCTTTGTTTGTTTATGGTAATAATCGAGTTTCTGATTCCTGTCCTACTCGAGCTGGTGTAGCTATTCGAGGACAAGAACGTGCGATTGTAGTGGTTTGACTATAGCTATTACTTATTATTTGACTCTTATATTATGTATCTCGTCTTGAAAATGTGTTCATATTCTGTACTCATTTAAAATTTTCGCAATTACCTGAAACTGTTTTTGAGAACTCGGATGTGAGATGTAAGAAATGGAAGAAATGTGGGGAGTAGATCTATCCCTCGGATTTGTTCTCAATTGAGGCTGAGAGAGGCTTCAGATGGATTCAAATATGGAAGAGCTCTCCGGACTTAACATTCAAAAAGATCAAATGATTAATTTTCTTCAGTGAGCATTCAGTCAATTCAGCTGAATGTACATGGGATGAGATAATGACTAATTATGGCATTGAGAGCGTCGATCCATCCTCAAGAGTTGAGAGAAGGTTTCATTAATCTGAAATATCAAAGCATTCTTCATCTTGCTTGGCAAAGTAGAATGAAAAGTCCTTACGCACAATCATCTCATTGAATACAATCTCATTCTCAATGGTATCAAAAGTTACAATTGAGCATTAAATAAATCAGAAAAGTAATTTCATATTCAAAATCAAACCAAACTATTGCCTAAATATTGATAACATTTCTAAAGAAATAAAGAACAGTCTTGGATCAGTGATGGATTATCCGTTAAATGGTTAGGATAAGAAAACAGTAGACAAACGAGAATGGTCCAGGTAGTTTTTCACTAGTCATTCCTCTCATCCTTAAAGAAATCTGAGCTCCATTTATTCCAATCTGGTCATAAATACTTTGGGAAGGATACTTCAATCTACCTTCTTTGACATTACTAAATATGTTTTAGAAAGGTTTTAATTGTATTAATTCTCTTTCAAACACCATTCCAAAATCAAGAAAAGCAAAAACACTCAACTCAGTCACACCACTTTGACACAACTTCCATCCATCTTCTGCCCCATCACATGTCTATAGATTTAACAAAGATCAGTCATGATATTCTTAAAATCCATCAAGCAAAAGTGCCATAAACTCAAATATTAAAACGCTCACATTACACCAAACTTCATAATGATCAGCCCAGGCGGTTCCTCTCCAACTAAAGCTTTGTCCATCATCCACTGAAAAGACATAAGGTGCAACTAATTCGATCTTAGGCACCTTATCACCAGTCAGTTTAAAAGCCGCCTTCCTAATCGCCCCAATGACTAAAGATACAAAATGATAAGATGTAGGGAAGGATTGATTTCGATGTCAAGGCCCAGTTCTTGACAGATTGGTCTACTTACCATCTTTTTCTCGATGATCCCATTCTGGATCGTCCTGACCAATTTGATAAGGCTTCCAACCCGGAGCATGGTAAGACCATATCCCATTACCTTCTCCGTGTGTCTTGAAACCTCCTTTAATAGAATGTGGTCTCAAAGACCATGCTAGCGTACCAGTGACTAAACCACAAAGAAGTGGAGATAATGGTTATCGCATGATTGAGATGAGTATGATTTTTGGCTTGGTCCGATATAGCTCTGGGGTATCATAGAGGATGCGAGCAAGATGAGTTTTAAGCATATGAGCTTAACTTACCACCATGGTCAGAGCAATGCTTCAGGAAACTTTCAAACTCGTGTCCATGAGCAAAGAATCCATATTCTCCACAAATAAACCTAGAGAATAAGACCAGCAATCTCAACTTTAAAGCAAGAAACAAGACAGTGGTAAAAAGGTATTTGAAGGATAGCTTCACGAACGCTTTTTTATGGTTACGTGCCGCTGCAACATCATCTCGAACTCTACGCTTCTCACCGTAGCCTGAAGTTACCAAGCGGTCACATACCAGGGTAAGTGTCGTACGAGTTTTATGGAAGTTTGCATGAAGAAAGAGATGAGAGGAGAAAACACAGATCGAACGAAGAATTTGCGTACCATAATAATGCCAACTGATGATATCTACCAAGTCACTCTCTAAGACCTCTTTTTCATAACTATATTGAATTGCATCAGTCCTTGCAAAGGATCCATCCATTATTAAAGTTCTAGGTGCAAGACTCTTGATGCTAAAGAGCCGTCATGAACAATGTTGAGATTCCAACACAAAGGACGTAGGACTTTGAAAAGGAGTGTTTCAAGGGATCAAGGGACTCAACTGTGCTGCAATTTCTAACGTCCAGGCGGCGGGGGCAGGTCGCAGTCCACCACAATTCATCTCGTTTCCAGTCTGTTTGTAATAAAAGCGAGAAAGATAAGTAATGGAACATCAATTCTTATAGTAAGACGACTTGTATAACTGACCTCAAAAGCCAGGATGGTGGGGTCATCCCCGATTCGCACTCCAGTGACATGATTGACCCGCTGGAGAAATCAAATGTCTCAGTTACGCCCATTTCAATCGTGTCTTCCGTCTATTCGGTGGTCCATGCGTAAGATGACTCACATTCAAAAGAAATGTAACAATCTTCTTCATGCTGCGATGCAACGGATATGATTAAATCAGGCTTAGAAGCATGAATCGGGAAGAGAAAAATCAAGACGTACGAATCAATACAATCAGAATGTTCCCACCAATTCATCTGTTTCGCTTCATTCCAATCTTCCAAACCATGACGATGTCTGATTAGATCACTAAAGTTTCCAACCCAATTCGTTTCTTCTGATCCAAAATCTTGATTGATGATCGGGATGATCAATCGAACGTTGTCTGAAACCAAAATCGATTAGACTCATCGGCTCTTGCATTATAAGTAAAGTGAAAAGTTTGGTATACATTTGGCGGCCATTGCGATAGTATAGTCAATTGATTTAAACATGTCCTCATCGTACATAAAATCATTCTGTTCAAATCAGGGGTGCAGGAATCGGTATGCTTGTGAGCTTCGGCTTGATGTCATTTTGATTGATTGAACGAGTGAAGTATTTGGGGTGCATGATGTCTTACTCGTTCACAATCCCATCCATTGATATGACCACGATTGATCCTACAAGATTTGACCTTGAGGGTATAAGTTCTAGTGACTGGCCAAATCCCAAATTGTGAGATTGTACGCATAGTATCCTCTTTCTCGAAACCTTCATTATCGAACAACTATATCGTCAAACATGTTTCAGTTTCATATTCATTTTTTTATAAAAGTACTGATCAACTTACTTCCGGTGCACACAAGCTTGCAAATTTGACTACTTCACCTGTACCTTCGACTTCCAAATTACCAGTGTTTGGGTTCCTGATTATAAATTTTCCTTGATTATTTTTTGCACCAGTAGTATTAGGATCACGACGATGAGTCGGACGAGGTGGAATCGGTGGTGGTCCGTTAGAAGAGCATATATCGTTATTCGATGAGTGTGATGTTTTGAGTTGATTGAATTTATCGACTGCTTCAGATTGAGCGTCTTTGAGTCTTTCAGCGGCTTTCTTGAAGAATGACATCTTGAAAGTCCACTACTACAATAATTGGTTTTTTGGTTTGACGAGGGAAGTGATCGTAGGAATGAATTTGATTTGCGTAAAATTGTTTTTTGTTCTGGTTGGAAGATAAGGATATGGACCCCTCAAACTCAATTTATTATACTCCAAACCCCAACTGATAATGCAGATACATATGAGTCCCAAAGAGTCTACTTTATTCTATTCCACTCGGCTTCGTTATCTAGGATAGAGTCGTTTTAGAAAAGCTTGTCACAAAATTTCCGCCAATTTGCTCAAGTTTTGCGGGCAAAATCGGTCAAGCTTTTCTGAATTCACTGTACATACATTGCACGCGACGTGCTTGATTCTTGGACCTCAGTTGAAGTAATCTCGTTTCTCAAAACAAGAGGCTGAGGGGAGCTGTCATTGTCACTGCAATTCAATGTAGTTTCAAACACAGTTTCAAGTCAAAACAAACCTTAATACAGTCCCTCGCGCGGCGTCCCTCGCGGAGCCTGCGCAGAGGGACTTACAACTGATCATTGTTTTTTGGCTTGAGAACTCCACAGCTTAAGTCCTCTTCAGTCCTTTTTGCATTTTGCCACCTCCCTCCATTATGAAGCAAACTGTTTGTCATTAACAAAGTTGTTCAGGATAGTCTTCTACATGTGTTAAGCCCTTGATGATCCCAGGAAAATGCCCATAAAGTCTCTTTGTGAACTCATTTCTCAAGTGCTTATGTCCAACTTGCAAGTGGCATTACAGCCTGAAGTTTCAGGGCCGGCTGGTTCAGACCGGGCCTTGGCCCTGAGGTCCTCCAAGAACCCAACAGGCAACCCCTGGCTTGGCCCAGCCTTGTGTGAGCGGGTTTGAGAGCATTGGAAGGACAATTCAAAACATTTGATCCTTTTCTTAAGTAAATTATCAAGTAAATACATCCCACCGGTGTGAAAGTCAAGGAGAATCAAGCTAGAAAAACTTGCCAAACAAGTGCAAGGACAAAAAAGGGTGTAAAGAGTAAAAAAGGAGGTCAAAACCCCTTGGTCCTGCCCAAATTCTTTAGCGACCAGGCCCCAAGTGACTTCAAGACACAGCCTTTGTCTCTACACCAGCTTAGGGCTGTGGCCTTGTTCCTGGCCCTGTCTTCCTCTGGAAATCCTTTGGTCAGACTTGGCTGGGCACGGCCAGGGCTGGGTCATAGCCCTATTACAGCCTGCTTTCACACTGTGCATGATTTGGAGGAGAGAGCTATGTCAGATACAGGCCAGTGATGTAACATCCTACAAAGTACTTGGTAGAATGCACCACCCTCATTCTCCAAGTGATGAGGCTACAAGGATGTGTAGAAAGGCATTCCAAACAACATTCATAATAATAAACACTGTGATTTATAAGGGAGGGAAGCGGAAAAATACAAAAAACAACTTAAGAGGACTTAATTAAGCTTCCACAACAATTGTGAATTATTATGTCTCTCTATGCAATGCTAATGCAAGTTCCCTGTCTTGTATGATGACCTGCTTCAATGAACATCACATATTGTGTACACATGATCAAGAAAACAATTAGACTTTTCTTACCTTTCTAAACACACACACACATCACCAGTATTCACAGATCCATGAATGCAGAGCAATGACTTATCACCATCCCCTTTGCTGAGAAAACTTCCTTGGTTGGAACAAACACCCCCAGCTCTCCGCCCAAGATAGTGGCAGCAGAGCAGTAGCAGAGCGCTCACCCTGCCCACGCTAGGTGTTTTTACATATAGTGGGTTTCTAACACTGCTATAGCTATGGTGAAACCCAAAAAATAGCGGTTTTGAGATCCACTCTGGTATTCTGCTGTGCTATGGGCCACCACAGCGGCCCCAAGCGCTTAGAAACAGGGCACCACAGAGCAGCCTGTAGCATCTCAGAGCATGACATAGCTCCTAGATTGATACAACTACAAACATACCCATTCCAATACCAGACAACCAACTCACCCCCATCACACCATCTCAACAGCTCAACGCACAATATGAAGACTTAGAATACACCTCAAAGAAATCTACATGGCACCCAGGCTGTGACCCGGCCCCGGCCCCGGCCAACCGACTGTGCCCAAAGCTATTCCAGGATCTTACAGGGCGTGCCCTGGTCCACTCAAACC
>KZ123255.1:9212-19745 GCA_002157025.1 Melampsora abietis-canadensis | reverse complement strand
TCCTTGGAGCAAGTCGGTTTGGGTGATGATGATACACAAGGTCGAGATATACTTACAACTACACGCCCCGCTATCGATCTTTTCAAAGCCATCTTTGCTGATGAAAGCGAAGACGAAACTCCTGAGGAAGATCAGTCATCTTTACCTTTGCAAAACAAGACTTCTCATGACGTAGCTGTATCAGAGCCTCCACTAGAGAAGAATCATGCACATCAATCTCTCGACCAGACCAAATCTTCTTCGTCTACTTTTGTAGCTTCTATCCCCTCACACACGCCCAAAATCGTTGATCCAGACGAATTACAAAAGCTAGCAAGTTTTCGCCCTACATTTTTACGTAAAGGTGATAAAGAAAAGGATGAAGAAATCAATGGTAAGAAAAAGAATAAAGGAAAGAAACGGAAGGTATTGATGTCATTTGAAGATGATGAGGTGGAGCCTGTTAAAGACGAATCAAAGATCAAGAAGAAAAAGTCTAAGGCGACACAAGAGGAGTCGATTTCTTCCAGTAAGACAAATGGGGAATCTCGAGGTGATCAACGCATGTCAGATTCCCGGAAGACAAACCTGGCGAGTGGTACGCGAGAAAGGGAAGAGGATCTGGATGAAGAATGGGTTGAGAAGACTGAAATACCAAAGCCTAAAGCTCCTGCTGCCTCAATGACAGATAAGAAGTTAGATATCGTAGCTCCTAGCCGACGACTGCGTGCTAGTGATCTAATGGATGATTAATCATGTATTCACACTGAAATTTTAGGATGGACTATTGCATGCCTTATCAACCTGGTACTATTATGTGATCAGTGATTTGTAATTTAGCTTCTTTTGATAGTAGAAGTTCCAATTCAACTTTGATGTCTTAGTTTCATGTTCCAAAGAATCAAGAAGTTGATATCTAATTTCCGGATCATGTACTCTTCTTATGAGTAATAGAGTAAGATTGCCAAACTGACATTGTTCTGTGTGCCCGCAAAGTGCGAGAGGAAATGATATCGTAGAACAAGAACGCAGTGCAAGGGTGCCCTTAGCCATGAACTTCGAAGTTCGTGTATATTCTGCCTAAAGCTTCAAACTAGACGTCTAACTACATCTTGTTTCAAATTTATTGTGTTTATTGATTTGGCTTTTTATCTGACTTGGTGCATTGTACAACTCTTTATGCCTTTGCGGTAGTTTTCATCATGATGATTTGAAGAGCTTGATGCTGAGATTGCATTGTTTTGTGTGCTCAAGAAGAGTAACATCGAGATTGTAGAACCCAGTGGTGGAGGGTGGTTTTGACAATAGTTGATCAACAATGTTCCTCAAATTTTCAAATTCCTTATTTCAGGTCAATGGAATTCACCAAAAATGAGAACCCCCCTACGTTGTGGAGGCGAAATTAAACTCAACAATAATGAAACCACCTCGATCCATTGAATGCTATAAATCATCCGATCAATCTGATATTTTACAATATATGCAAGTTACACACTGAAAGGTCTAATAAGACCAACCGCAAGGATTGCTTCACTCACTCAGATCGAGAGATCCTCAAATTGATGTCAACGTAAGTGAAATGTTTCACAACCTTGGAAAGATCACAAGAATGATAAAAGTTGTGATACATTAAATGATATTTCCAGAAACAAATGACCAAAAAGAGTAATCATAGATACAATCCTTCGGGCATTCCTTCTTGTTTAGTATGAAGCACCTTCTCCCTAGCCGATCTAAAATCCTTAGCAGTAACCCTCATCCTACGTTCACGTAAAGCCAATAACCCAGCTTCAGTACAAACCGCTTTGATATCCGCTCCACTCAATTCGTCTTTCATCATCACGAATTCATCTAAATCTACATCATCCGATAATGTCATTCGACTTGTATGTAGTTTAAAGATATGTCGTTTCGTCTTCACATCTGGTAATGGAAATTCAATCTTTCTATCGATTCTTCCAGGTCGGATTAAGGCTGGATCTAATGTTTCTATCTTGTTAGTCGCCATGATCACTTTTACATCTCCTCTTGAATCAAATCCATCCAATTGATTTAAAAGTTCCAACATCGTTCGTTGAATTTCTCTTTCTCCTCCTGAATTAGAATCATATCTACCACAAATAACAAGGAACAAATTCAGATGTAGTGTCAATATACTAATTCTTGACTTTTGTATTTGGTGTAAAATTATCTTACCGTTTCGTTCCTACTGCGTCGATTTCGTCAATAAAGACAATCGAAGGTGCATGTTGCTCCGCGACACGGAATAGTTCTCTGACCAATTTTGGACCATCTCCAAGGTACTTTTGAATCAATTCAGAGCCCACCACTCGTAGGAATGTACTAAAGTCATTTGGAGAGAAATTCGTTCCAGTAAGTCAGTGATGACTCAAATCGAGAATTACAATCAGGAAATGGACCAACTTACGCGCTAGTTTGATGAGCAACGGCTTTAGCCAGTAAGGTCTTTCCTGTACCCGGCTGACCATAAAGAATGACACCCTTTGGTGGTTTGATTCCCATCTCTTCGTATAACTCCGGATGAGTAAGTGGTAGTTCAACTGATTCTTTGATTTCCGTAATTTGCTACAGAAAGGAACCAATAATCAGAATCTTGCGGTAGAATTGAAAATAGCTTTGAAGAATTGAAAAGCTTACTTGATCGAGTCCACCGATATCGGCATAACTTTCGGTGGGAGCTTTATCCAATTTCATCACACTGACCATGGGATCGGTATCATCACCCAAAACACCTACTACACTCATCACCTTATGATGTAATAAAACACTACAACCCGGTTCTAATAAATCTTTATCCACAAATGAAAGTATATTAACGTAATATTCAGGTCCAGTAGCTGATGAAACAATCGCATGATCATCATCTATGATTTCTTCTAATGTTCCTACACCCATTGGAGATCCACGTAAATCATCCACTTCTGATCTTTCACGTTCTGCTTTCTCTTCCTTAGGTTTGAGTCTCTCTCTGGTATTTTCAAAACAACAGTGAATAGTCAGATGTAGAGCACCAATTGGAATCAAAAAAGGCCTTTGAGGTGTTTAATAAGTGAAGTTTATAAGAAATGAACACGAACTGATTGATAACAAATTCTTCTTCTAAAATCAAATGATCTTTGATTCGATCCATTTTTAATAATTTCAATTTACAACGGGAAGTAGGATAAACTGCTGGTAATTTGTTGACGGTTGATGGACCTCTTTTCTTTTTGGCTTTACCAACTCGGGTAGGTAATGGAGGTTCCCACTTGATAAATGAAGATCATATTTAATGTGAAGCGTAAGTTAATCTGACAAATCATGATGTTGCTGAGAATGATAGTTTGACTGACTTTCTTTTGTTGTGATTTTTTATCTTTGCCATCCTTTCCGGCACCAGACATGTTTGAAGGTCCGTTACCCTATAAAGTGATAATCAATAAGCTCGATTATTGATATGAAGAAGATGATAGTCAACGTACCATGGTGCTGGAATTTTTCGATGTTCAAGTTGTAGTATTTGATTGTTTTGGTGGTGGTGGTGGTTTGGTGAAGTTGAAGTTGAGGTTGAGGTTGAGGTTGAGGTTGACTGACTCGAATTAGATTACAGTGAAAGTGACGCAACTGCTATTTACATACAGTCCTCTCATATTACAGATCGGAGTGTTGTCTATTAGCATACTGACTTATGAAATCTTTATAGATGTATTTAGCTCTTGTATCTGCTTTAAACCCACATTTTGACCTTGTAAAGTATTTACAAAACCAGTCCATATCCCAGGGTGTGAAATGAGGATAAGCTTTAAGATTTCAAGTATTAAGACTTAACTGGTTTTGTACATTATGATATAAAAACTTCTGATTGGTGTTCGTCAACTCGAATCGAATCGTCCATTACACAACTTCGAATTGGTCATCCCTTTGTCTGATTACTTCCCTCACTTCATATCATCCAAGTCTTCACAAACTTCCTCATCGTTCAATTCAGGTTACTTCGTCTATCTTTCTATACAATAAGTAGATTTCACTTCACCTACATCCTACTCGTCAAGCTCTGTTTGACTCTCACTGTCTTCCTTACTAGACAAAGCTCAAAACCTTTTCTTACTCAACATGTCTTACGGTGGTTATAGTGGAGGATCTGGTAGCTACGGTGGTGGTGGTGGATATGGTGCCAGCTCTGGCGGATACGGTATGCATCTTCATTGAGCTTTTTGGCCCATCTTACCTTTTTGGTCTTGTTCGCCTCTGACTCGAATCATTCATCGGCTCTGCTTTTCCCTCATTATGAAGGTGGTGGTGGTGGCTACGGTGGTGGTGGTGGCGGTCACGGTGGAGGTGTAAGTTCATCCCGAATGCTTCATCAAATTCTTCATACTTACCCTTCACTTGGTTCGATAGGGTGATCGCATGTCAGGTCTCGGCAGTGGTCTCGGTCGCCCCAAATGGGACCCCTCAACCTTGTCACGTTTCGAGAAAAACTTCTACGAGGAAGACCCTCGTGTCACAGCTCGATCTGATCGCGAGATTGATCAGTACCGTAAAGATAAAGAAATTCAAATCTTTGGCAAAAACATCCCCAAACCAGTCTCTAACTTCAGTGAAGCTGGTTTCCCGGACTACATTATGGCTGAGATCCGCAAGGCTGGCTTTACTGAACCCAGTCCAATTCAGTGTCAAGCTTGGCCTATGGCCCTCAGTGGTCGCGATGTGGTGGCTATCAGTGCCACCGGATCTGGAAAGACCATTGCTTTTTCACTCCCCGCGATGATTCACATTAACGCGTAAGTCGAGTTTTCATTCTCCTCCTTTTTGTCCTTCAAATTAATCTTTTTCTCTATCGCAGCCAACCTTTGCTTGCCCCTGGAGATGGTCCGATTGTCTTGATTCTCGCTCCTACTCGTGAGCTCGCTGTGCAGATTCAAGGCGAGTGCACCAAGTTTGGTGCATCATCTCGCATTCGAAACACTTGTGTGTACGGTGGAGTACCGAAGGGTCAGCAGATCCGGGATCTCAGTCGTGGTGCCGAAATCGTGATCGCTACCCCCGGCCGTCTGATTGACATGCTGGAATCGCGGAGAACCAATCTTCAGCGGGTTACTTACCTTGTCATGGACGAAGCTGATCGAATGTTGGACATGGGTTTCGAGCCACAAATCAAGAAGATTCTCGAGCAAATCAGACCTGATCGACAGACCCTCATGTTTTCCGCCACCTGGCCAAAAGAAATCCAACGTCTTGCCAATGAATACTTGAAAGATTTCATTCAAGTCAATGTCGGTAGTTTGGAGCTCACAGCCAATGTCAACATCACTCAGATTGTCGAAGTCTGCAGCGATTTCGAAAAAAAGGGCAAGTTGATCAAGCATCTCGAAAAGATTTCCGCCGAATCCGCAAAAGTTTTGATCTTCGTGGGTACCAAGCGTGTTGCCGATGATTTAACCAAGTATCTTCGACAGGATGGATGGCCGTCCCTTGCTATTCATGGTGACAAACAGCAAACTGAGCGGGATTGGGTGCTCGGAGAGTTCAAGAGCGGCAGGAGCCCTATCATGATTGCCACCGACGTTGCTTCTCGTGGTTTAGGTATGTATTGATATCTTACTCGATCCTCTCTGTCCTTGTACCCCTTTCAACACCCTCATCCGATCAAGAGTATCGCCGTGTGGCCCGCATCCCTTTCACGGGGTCTCAAGACGCAAATCGCGGGTCGCGATTTGCTCCCCGTGTTGCAGCTAGTTCCTGCTGTTGGTGCCCAATTGATGTCTTTAGACTGTCTTTTGGGTCGCTGTCTTAGCGCGTCAACATGCTTGTCTTGCCCATGATCAACATTGGCTTGATTCCTCAAGCATCAGCGCGGCGCGTTACATTTACTGAACAGAAGCTTTGATGTGCTTCGGAAGAGAAACCTTCCTTTGATGTAATGTACGCGTGGACAGCGTTCTATGAACTGTCTGTGCAGGTTTCCCAACCTATCACTCTCTGGAGGTCTGTTTCTTTCGTGACAATTCTCTTTCTGGCAAGTTATGATCATCGTTGCAGCCATGGGTCATTTGATCGTACATTTCTCATATGAGAATTGATTGAAGAAGCTACCATTGCACGATATGATCTGATCTACCAGAAGCCTCTGAGATTCGCGTTATAGACCAAAGGAGTAGTAGTAGGATGAATGAATCTTATCAGACAGGATAGGACCGACAACATCGCCTTCGACTCCACTACAACATCGACTACCAGAAATCGAACATCAACCAACGTCAAGTCTATTGCCCGACTTCAACTGTCAACTCGGCTATCCGACCCTCACCTTTTTCATTCTTGCTTCCCGCCTGAAAAAGGCGAATCCGTCATCCTTGCTCATCACACTTTTTGCTCTTGACATGTTCCGACTTCCGACTTGAATTGTTAATTACAATAGACGTGAAAGATGTTGCGTATGTCATCAACTATGACATGCCAAATGGTATTGAAGATTACATTCATAGGTGGGTCGTTTCTGAACGCTATACTTTCTTCTCTATCGGTCCACTCACTCGGTGTGTTCAATTAGAATTGGTCGTACCGGTCGTGCCGGTCGAACAGGAACTGCCTACAGTTACATCTGCGCCGATCAAGGCAGTAAGTGATGCTCATAGTTGTACGATTTGCATTGTCATCTGACTAACAGTGGATTTGTTTGTGTATGTTGCAGAGCTGGCCCGTGAATTGGTAAAGATCCTTCAAGATGCTAAGCAGGTCGTACCTCCTGCGTTGGTTGAGTTGTCCTCGTTTGGTGGAGGTGGTGGTGGTGGTCGCCGCGGTGGCGGTGGATACGGCGGTGGTCGAGGTGTAAGTAATGAAATTAATCTATTCTATGAGACTTGTGCGCACGATGCTTATAACTTCCTCAATCTTGTAGGGTGGCGGTGGCCGTTATGGCGGNTGGAGGTGCGACCGGTGCCAACTCATATGGGATGGGTGGTGGTGGTGGCGGATCATCACGATGGTGATTCCCCCACCATGCACTATGAAAAAGACACGACTTGCCTTCAAAGACGAAATCGAGACCTTGAGTTGAAAAAAATCAATCAAACTTCATGTGATATATAAAAACTTTTCTTTCTGTGCTACTCTACCCTTTTCTTATCTGATGTCGTTATGTGAAACACTCCTATATAGATCTCAACTTTATTAAAACCTCTTGTTCTTTTTGTCCTTTCTCGAAAACTCCTATCCTTTTGCTTATTCCAAAGTTTATAAACACAATTCTTATCTTCGTGATCTTTGGCCTTTTTTTCTTAACTTGCTTTGGATATATAATGAAGCAATAGAATTCAAACGTTGCGGTATCTTTTGGTCAGTCGCGCTTTGTGATTTTTGCTTTGTTTGAAGCGAGTTATGTAGCAAGTTTTGAACGCAAATGTCTGCACATCTCCCACGCAACACATGATTCCTTATGTTGAATGAGAGTGATGTCATAAGCAGCTGAGCCTCCTAGCCCAAGAAATCCAGTTGGAAGAAACTTGATTGCTGTTTAAACATTTCCCTAATCTCTCTTGTCCCCAGTTGGAAGAAATGTTTATCTTATCGTTGCATTGACTTTATCCTAATTCCTATAATCTTGTTTCCTTTCACCATGCCCGGTTGGTGTTTGCTCGTCGACGAGCGAACGCAACCCGGGCATGGTGTTTCTCTCTCGATCTGTCTCTTCCTTATCCTTCTTTTGACCAATTCAGTGCCAACACCTCTTAGCAGGCATTCACCGCGAGGTTTTTGGAAAACTGCGAGTCTGGACATCTCATTGCTCTTGTTGATTTCTTGATCATTTTTCAAAAACACTGGGATATTTCTATGTAGACCCGTCTCCCGGTTTCGGCGGTGCTCTGCTTCGAGTCTGTCAGCGTCGTTTCTTCGACAGGGCTTACAGATCGTTGGGTTGGCCGACTCTTCCACATAGATTAAGCTTCCCTTCGACCGCCTACCCAGCCGGTCTGCGTGCAGTCGAGGCCTTCCGGAGGTGGAACATGGGCCAAAGAGCAACCGACGTTGTGTATAAAACACGCTTCGGCTTGGCGGTGCGAGGAACTTAAGTTGGCACAAAACGGGGGACTTTCATGAAGGTTTTCAATGGAAAAATGTCACGCAGCACTTTAGAAGCGCCACATCAACATCATGACTCATCGCAGCTTGATTTTGGCCTTATTGCCTGCTCTTCAACCGGTGGTTTGTTTCCTTCGCCTCAGAGAGGGGAATCCCATCGCGTATCAAAACATGTTTCTGCTTCGTATCCGATCTAGACCGTACATCGCCCAAGCTGTGTATCTTTATGAGTTTGTCATTCGTCTGATATCCATCGATCAAACCACGCAGTTCGGAATGCCCGACTATATGACCCTCACGAAGAGTTGGGTAGGAGAATTTCACAATCATTGACCTTCAGAACCTCACACTGCACATTTTCGAGATCGACCAAGGAAGCGAATCTCGATGCATTACTCTTTACCCAAGCCCCAACGGTACACATCCATTTTCTGTTGTCATTCCATCTCTACGAGCTTGTTGAGCTGATGTATCGCTTTATCTGTTCTATCAGATCATCACGATCTATCTTCTCGAAATACGAAAGGACCCACAATTCTTCCGAAGCCACTCGTTTAAAAACTATGGGGACAACAACCGTCTTCACTTTCTTCATCCTGGCTAGTTTTCTACTGGGTTTGACACAATGCCTTCCAGGGCCGATGGTTCATTCAGAAGCTGAGGCCTCAGAGATCAAAGTGATTGCCGAAGGAACGAACCCAGAGATCAAAGTGCTCGGCGAAAGAACAAAGCCCGAGATCAAAGTGATCAGAACACCAGAAGACTCTCAGTTGCCTCAGCCTCCAAAGCCAACTAAGAAGGAACTCTTGTCGCTCGAGGCTGAGGAAAATGATATGTTGCTTCGTAAGGTACCGTTCAAACCTGGTTAGTCGTATTCTTGATAAAGGGTGCGAGCTACGTTGAATACTCACTTATGATCTCAGTTCAAATTCGTCACAAAGACCTACAAGATGTAAGCGAAACTACGGCAGAAGGGCTTACGCCAGTAGAGCCCTCGAAGAGTGATGCGACACCACGACTAGACTACTTTGAAGTATATAGACCTCCACAAGTAGAGCCACCAGCTCGTAAGTTGATATAAATATATATATATATGACGTTGGAGAGATTGAGACTCATGATTGAAATTGTTGCATTTGTGCAGACGGGAGATATCCAATAGAATACAAGGATAAGAAGACGAAGGGTTCGTGTCTTCTAAGAATCACCATCCGAGGACAAATCGTTTGATCTTATCTTCGTCCCTTGTGCGATTACAGCTGCAGACTTCGATCCGACGCAAGCACAAGGACAATTCGTTTTCAACTACCTCATCAAGACTCAAATAGACAATCAAATCAGGGGAGTCAATGAGAATGATAAAGTAATCTTACAAAGTCTGCTCTCAAGAACTTCGGATCTATATGGCTTTGGGGAAAGAGACAATGCTCCTACACTTGTTAAAAGCGCGATATCTAAAGTGGCATCTTTTCTCCGAACCTCCCCCACCCCGAGCACGAGTCTCATTCTCATGAAGGAAGCCATTCAACAATTCAAAAGGGTTGATTTTAAAATATCCTTACGTCGAGAACTTTGGACGTTAATAACCTTTCATGCATTTCACTCACCAGAAGCAGAAGTTGATTTGATCGGTTTATATCGAACAGAGGAATTTAGGAAAATCATGATTGATTTTATTTCTGAACTGACCAAATTCGAAACCAAGGAGAAAGGTCTTGCTTGGCCGATACATGAAGAAATTTTGAAAATCGAAAATAAGGAAATTCAGTACCTTGCACCTTCTTATCACAATTTTATGCGATTTCACAGTTACCTTTTGAAACGTGAGTGAATTCCCAAACTCTGCTCTTGGTGTATTTTCTCATCAATTCGATCAAAGATATAAAGACAAATCTTATTCTTTCATCTGAACTTCTTCGTTTGTTTCAACAAATCGATAAAATCGATAACCTTTGACTAGGTACCCACAATGAGCTCATGGAACGTCTCGATAGGGATGTCCTCATATCTCAACTTGAAAAACATAAAATCCATCCAGATGCAACAGAAGTGCTCAAGTATTTACATTCCAATTGGCAAGAAGTACAAATAGTCGAAGAACAAGTGAATAAATTAGCGATGGAAACTAAAGGAAAAGTAGATAAGTTAGACCCGAAAGAAGATGCTGTGGAATTACAAGGAGCTATGAATATTTTATTACATCTTAGAGCATTTGGAAGTGATGAGCTTAAGACGATGATTGAAAATTCATTCAAAACCGCAAAGGCTTAGGATCTTATCCATTTATTGAGAAATATTCTTTCTTTTTTCTGTTTGAATCACTTTCGTTATCAAAAACATGCATTCTTTATATTTCACTTCACTTTATATATTTTAGATGTTATAAATTAAGTACTTGAGCCTGAGGGTCCCAATGGTTCAGTATGTGAACATACATTGGGGCAATCAAATCTAGCAATCATAGATCAGTTT
>KZ123244.1:16403-27132 GCA_002157025.1 Melampsora abietis-canadensis | reverse complement strand
ACTGCTAAAGCTATTTCAAAGAAAAGAAAAGGTTTCAGATTTAGTTTTCGCGGACCTTAACGGCAGAGAGAAATGATTGTTGAGGGGGAAAAGATGAGTCGGATTTGACGATTGATCTTGATGAGAAAAAGGCTTACATGTATTTGGAATCCAATAAGTTTTTTTACCTGAATCGAAACAAGAAAAGGAAGAAAAGAAACGGGTAATCAATTCAAATCAGATCAGATCAATCGATGAATAATATTTTTTGTTCAATACATGATGGATTCAAAAAGATGAAAAGTTCAAGAGACTAACTTTCAGTAATATAAAACTTTTTCAGTAACCAAATCATCCTTTGAGCTTTCCCTTCTTCATGTTTTCTCCAACATGGAATACTGATCACAGTACCACAAGAGATAATTGTACAAGCATGAATGATCGAAAGAACGATCAAGATTGTATACGTTCTTTGTTCAACTGATGGAAATGCACTTGTGATTCCC
This sequence comes from Melampsora abietis-canadensis, assembly GCA_002157025.1. NCBI lineage: Eukaryota > Fungi > Basidiomycota > Pucciniomycetes > Pucciniales > Melampsoraceae > Melampsora > Melampsora abietis-canadensis. The sequence goes on along the minus strand of KZ123244.1, from coordinate 26,647 downwards.
GAAAAACGAAACGTTGGAGGACGTTGATGATCGGATGAAAAAGAGTTATGATTAGAAATCCGACATGACGAAAGAGTCTTGGTTCTTTTTACATACTTGTTTGGGTTTTGTGGAAGAAGATTTGCAAAAGAAAAGAAGATAGAAAAGACCAACCTTGATTCTACTAATTGTAATCCGAAAGAATAAGGATTACCACCAGGAGGTAAAAGTGCGACTATCTGACCTATAGAAGGTAGAGTGTTTAGAATAGGAGATGTCATATAACCTAGGCTGATCGATAAAAGATTGATGTGTTACGATGATAAGTGGTTATAAGATCAGATATATGCTCTTTACCTAATATTGTTTGTTTGCTTGTTTTCTTTTGATTTGATCGAGGAATATGATAATAATGATGATAATGATAATGATAATGATAATGATAATGATAATGATAATGATAATGATAATGAAGAATCAAATCATAGACAACTTTTAGTTCCGAGAGAATGAAAATCAATAACACCCCCCTCGAAAAAAAAAATCACAAAAACTCCACACAAGAAAGAAAAGAAAGTCTGAGAATGAATTGTTCTGAATGGATGACTCACCGATCAAAGATACAGAACAGATCCAAAAAGAAAACCATAGCAAGTCAGCATGGATAGAATCAAGGGTGAGTTGATAAGTACATACAACAGATGATATGAACTGATTTCATTTACTCACTCTATTGTATGCAAGGTATGGAAAGGTAGTCAGACGACTTGGAGATTTGTCACTACTTAGAATTTATTCCACACGAGAAGACCGATGGATCGTAATGATAATCTATGGACGAGACGTTGATAACCCTGAAAGATGGTCGAGGAAAAGATACATCAAGCTCTTGGATTTTTGAACCAATCTCTCTTGACGACATACATTACTCGATTCATCCCGATCCTACCGCCCCAGAGTCCGTATCCACCAAACATGCTGTGGATGTGGATGAGTGGGCAAGTTTTGGTACAACTGTCTATATGCTATGGCACATGGAATCTCTTGTCTTGTGAGTCAACGAAGCAAAGAAGTCCATAAGGTAGAATAAGAATTCCGGCTGTATTTCCAGTTTAGAAAGGATCCGAAGAAAAGAAGCTCAAGTGAAGTGATCCATAACAACCTGGCGTTGAAAGGAAGAAACTGACCCGGTTGATTCTCAACCCGAATCCTCAAGAAGAAAGTCTTTGACAACACCTCTTGTATGTATGTCTGTACAACTCTAAACCCAAAACCTTTCAGAAATCGGCGGCTTTCTTCGTTTCTTTCGAAAGAATCATGAGATTGAAGAGTTGATTTGAATTTTGATGACCTGCAATTGACCAAAGTTGAGCAGTTGGCATCTGATCCAGTTCGATCTGTAGTAAACTTTTCAAGCTGACTTGCCATTCTTATTCCTTGTGATGAGCTTGTCATCCAGCATGCATTCAAGATCAACTTTGGAATCTTCATCATTTCGATGAGGCATCATTATGTAATCTGGATCCTTGAGTCCATATTCAAAGAGTTTCTGTGATAAGAGTCCGGATAAGGTCTGCTCAGCTTCCATCTTGACTTGCAAAAGACATCAAGCAATTTTCGGAACAAGTTGTTACACATGTGGTGTTTCCACAGCGAATTGAAACGGACCAAGACCATTTTGGTGATGTCCTCCTTCACAGATCAACAGAAGGACCTGGATGGAAAAGTCTTGCAAGTCAAATCAAACGCTTCGGAACTCGGTTCCCTTCTCGAACACCAAACTGATCAGAGTTTGATATGATGAGAGCTGGATTTGAAAAAGGACGGAACATTAGGATGATGAGAATGATGACGAGTGACGATGAGTTCAAGAGTCATCCTATCGATCTCATCTGCTGACATTCCTTCGATCGATGTGCAGTTCGCATACATAGGTTGACTTGTCTTTCTGGTTCGTTTTTTTCATCAACTTGTCATCCAGCATATATACAGATCAGGTTAGCTAGGAAATCTTTATCACTTAGATAAGATGATTGACTTAGATAGAAGCTTGAAACAAGTCACGCATTTTCAGTGTCGATAATCTCATCCTATTACAGGAAAAGAGCAAAGAAGGGAACCAAGAATTCGACTTTCCACTTGACTTGTCAAAGGCTTCAAGGGATTTGAAGATGACTTGTTGTGATGAGATATGTAATTGATTTGATCAGAGTCAGAACGATACTTGAAGTTATTGCTATTTAATGATTCACCAGTTCTGATTCAACTCGATAAAGAATGGAAAGTGGTACTAACTAGATGGTAATCCACCAGCAAGTTGTAGGTCTCATTACTTCTTCGACTCGATCATCCGATTTAGATATGTAGACTCTTGACATTGTGATGGATGTATATTGTAACTTGACAAACTCTCATTGTCAAGCTCAAGCTAGCTTCATAATGAAATCGTTCACATTGATGATTCAAAACCGATCATCAGCTCTTTTGTGGAAGGAATAACTTGTTTGATCGTTGCAGTTAAGAGAAGTGAAGTGTGTGATTTGGTGTTCTTAATGTAGTTTTGATTGAATTTGAAAATGCATTGTTTTTTTTTTTTGAAATCAGAATTTGAAACGTGTCATCTTACATACTCAGCATTCATCGATCAACCCAAATCCAAATCCACTCATTCAACTTCCATCAATCCAAGCAATCATGATCAAATCAAAACCAAAACCAAACCTAATCTTCTCAATCTCAATCATCTTAACCATCTTCATCCCATTCACTCACTCATCAGGCTCAAGTGTAAATCATTTACCTCCCGAAGGAACTCATGTCGAGAATGGCAATATCAAAAATAGAATCATCAAAGGCATAACTGAACCTACGATTCCAATTCGTAGTCATTCAATCTATGCTCGTAAGTTTTAAACCCAACTCGAGAATCAAACCCAAACTTCTTCAAGCTGATCTGATGGTCTTTTGTGTGGTTGTATAGCATACGTGGATTCAGACCTACAAAACAGATGGTTCGATTTCGGCGGTTCAACAAGTACGTACACATTTCCCTCCCGTCTCCCAACCCATCTCATCCAACAACTAACACATCTCCTTCTTGGTATCACAATAGTCATAGACACGAATAAACAGATCAGATTAACCCAAGACCGATCCTCCCAAGCCGGATACTTATGGTCAAGACAACCGATCTCTCAAACCAACTTTCAAGTCGAGATCGAATTCAAGATCGATGGCAAGTCCTCCACCGTGTATGGTGATGGAATGGCGATCTGGTTAACCCAATCTTCGACTCATATCGGTCCGGTCTTTGGTGCTGCTGGTCAGTCTTGGGTGTTCTAGATCTCATTCATCAAATTCCTTGGAATCTCAGAATCTCTGATGTGCATTGCGAGGGGGTTCGCGGGGCTTGTTTAGATCATTGGACCGGTTTAGGTATCTTTATAGATACATTCCCAAACTCACGTCACTCTGTTCGTCATTCCTCCATCCACCTAATCCCTCATCCCAACCGTGCACTAATCCAAAAGCCTGCTCTGTATAAAACCACAATAGTATTCGTTTCCTAGGATCATAGGCATGACCAATAACGGATATATGAGTTATGACGTAGGCAAAGATGGGGATGGTCAAGAAGCAGGCGCATGTTCTTTATCAGTCCGAAGATCTGATGTGGCCACTAAATTACGTATCACTTATGTTCATTCGAAATTCTTAGAGGTACACTCGTCTCCTTCCTTCGTCTTTTTTCTTGGATTCGAGCAACGAAATTGATGAGCTTTTGGATGGGTCGGTGTAGGTTTTGATCCATCATGAGAAATGGGATGAATGGAATCATTGTTTTACCCTTGAAAATTACAGTTTACCCGACAAACCGATCTTAGGTTTCACAGCTCATACAGGAGAAGTTAGTGGTACGTCATCATCCACCACCCAAAGAACATCCAAGGAGCTTTCCTTGGATTTTGGGATCGGATTTTTCTTACATTCCACGGCCTTTGCTTGGGGGTTTTAGATGCACACGATATTGTATCAGTTTCAGCTACCGGAATAGTTTATCATCCACCAGAAGACACGACATCTACTAAGAAAAAATCAACATGGGGAGCTAGGGATGATGGCACGGGAGGAGGGATTGGATCAGGGGGCATGGGATTAGGCGGGAAGATCTTGACGGTCTTTGCTTGGATTATCAAGTGGGGTACTGTGCTTGGGTTTGTTGGATTACTTGGGTTCGGGGCTACGAAGTAAGTCTTGGGTTTTCTTTGGGAAGGCGATTTGGAGATTGATGGATCCTGTTTTGGGCTTGGAATAGGTATTTTAATAAGTATCAGAAGGAGTCTTTGAAGAGGTTTTGAAAGCCAATTGCAAGAATTGGTGACCGGAAGAGGGTATGGATGAACATGAGATTTGATGATGATGAAAATGATCAAATGATCAAATGAATAGATTGAGGTTGATTTGACCTTGATTTCTTTGAAAGATGAGGAAAAGGATGAAGATGTGTGTTTGAAGTTTGTGAAGAAAGAAGAATGGGATGAAAAGATTTGTTTGATTTTTGTTCATGCATTGAAGGTTGATTCAAATAGGTTTGAGAATCGAAGATTGACATGGTAGATAGCTGTAGATAACAAAGTCTCAAACACAACAAGATGAAGTGATTCAGATTTTTGCATGGAAAGATCAAATTGATGTTCATTATGGGAACTCTGTGAGAAATATTTTTTTTCTACAATAGAAGAAGGACATGGTGGAAAAGAAATGCTAAGTGTAACAACAGAAACCAACCAGGAAGCACAGCAAAGGAGTCAAACATAACAAACGATCTTTTAGGGTTGCAAGTTGGTATTGAAAGATGATTTTGACCCCGCATGAGGAGATTGGACATGTTGATCTTGAATAGTGGACCCGTAAGGATCGAGTCCCCCAGTAAGGCCTTGTTTGCCATAGAATGGGTCACATAGAAAAATCAATCATTGAAATCAGATGAACCATTGTTCTTCTACTAAAAGAGATGTTAAATTTGATGACACTCTGTTGCAGGAAACTCAAGTGGGGTTTAGATCACCCGGTATGTATTCCAATCGTCAATAAATACAAATCTCAAATCTCAAATCTCAAATCCGATCAGAAGACCAAATGAACGTTTAAGAAAACTTTCAGCTTTTCAACCTGATCCTGATCCTGATCCTGATGATTCCAAAAGCTTTGATTTCTTTGTTCTTTTTCTTTTCTTCTTCCCGTTTTCTTCTTGCTTATCTTCCTTGAAGTTCTTCACGAGGTTCGACTTGGGATTCCGAAGGGTTTCTGTAAGACTGCTAACCATTTTCTTGGTTTTTTTCTTTTTAATACTCAGTGGGTTCGGTTCTCCTTTCTTTTTCTTTTTGTTTAGTTTCTTTTCTAATCTTTCGTTGGATTTGATGGGTTTGTTGGTGGGTTCACGGGCTGAAGATGTGCTTGGGTTGCTGATGATTTCCACCTTTGGGGTCTGCTGGGTGGTGGAAGTCGATTGAAGTAATTCTAATTCTTCTTTCGGGATATGTAGTTTCTGGTTTTCGAGCTGGAGAACAATCAAGAACAAAAGTCTAGATGAGGACGGATCCAATAAGTTGATAAGAATCTGGGAGAAATCAGATCATACCTCTTGTCGTTTGAGTTCACTAGCAGGGCCCTCATCCTCTAACAAAAGTAACCCACTCCTATTCACATAAAGTAATGGAACTCCCACCACATTCTTCCTTAAATAAGTTCGAAACGATTGGTCTTGTGTAGCGATCAGATACCTCAATTTGTTTTCCTTTGGCCCTATGATCCCTTGAATACATTCTATCGAACTATCTTTCATGGACCAATGATTACATTTCCGTCTTTCACATAACGATCGAGAATTGTCGACGGCTTCTTGAGCGGTTTGGTTGCCTTCTTTAGCTAGGTTTACTAAGTGTGAGATTGTACATTGGGTGATCACTTTGGGTAGGTACCGAAAGAAACGAATCAGGTTTCGATTTCGCGGAGTCTGGCAAGGTTTAGGGTTGATGAGAGGTTCTACTTACTTGGTTTGACGGTTCCTCCTAAAACAGATGATAACCTAGAGATCAGATCGATTTTTTGAGTGCTCACTGTAATCATAAAATCTGCATCAACTACAACACCAAAGTAAATAAGATCAATCAGCTGTGGAATCCTTCTTCAATTGAATTTTCGATGGGATGGAAATCAAACTAACCAATCACTTGATAAGGTTCTCTAAAACTAAACACAGTATTGTAAATCTGCATCGTTCTTCGATTTGCTTTGGTTCTTTTGGTTTTCATATTTAGGGTTTAATTGTCTGATGTGTTTGAAGTTGAAGGTAAAGTTGAATATGATGAATTGATTGATTGATTGATTGATTGATTGGATTGAAGAGTTGGGTTTTGGAAAAAAGTTTCATTATAAGGCTCAAGAGGTCTGGGTTGAGTTTGGGTATAAGCATATGTGTCATATTGGCTGATGGTTTCAAACAGGTTATTCTACATCTAAAAACCATGATCTCGGGTTTTACTTCCATCTAAACCTGTTACCTATATATCTGAGCTGGAATACTCTAAAACATCATACCCTTTTCTGTCAGTAGCTAGATTTAAATTTGGTGGGTCCATTCAGCTGAGAATAAGATGAAAAACTTCAAAGACGAAGGAAGTCAAATCCCTGAACATCTCCCACAAATTATGTAATTGCAACTTGGGGGCCAGGGTTTGTATGATGCGCTGGACGTCTGCCTCTGTGTGGGAACACTTTCATCCACTTGAAGAGATCTGAATATTGAATTTTATTACGTAGAGAGCTTCCATTGAACTTCTCGTATCTTCATTCCAAGAGAAACACAGAGGCTCGAACTAATCAAAAGATAGTGAAGCAATCACCCATACTTTAGACAATTGATTAAAAACCCATTACATAGTACACCGATAAAACCAGGTCTTTACAAGATTGAACTACACCATAGTGATTTGAGATTAGGAAATACAACTCTGAAGACTGAGCTGTAGCTTGTAAGGCTAGATGTATTGGCTACTTTGATGATGAGTAAAAAAACGAGTTGAAAGGACTGCGTGGCAAGTGCCTAGAAAACGGTAAGAGTGGTGTCAAGTGAGAGATAATGTTATGATGATTAATTACAACCCGAGATCACCACGATAGGTCTTGTTAGATCTTACTTCAAGGTAATGTACCTGGTATAACGAAAGCCGACATTGGAACTGATAATGAAGTATCCTTCTGGGCGATGAGAGGGTAAGCCGAGGAAAATGTAATAAATACGAGTAAATCTTTCAAAACTGAATATCCCTCATCGTCTAGTCTGAAATTAATCTAAAGTTAAACCTATAACCAAGAAATCTACATCCCATAGAAATCACATTCTTATCTACTACTGCCAGAACAGTTTTATCCCTGAACGACTGTTGATTCCGTATCAAGCCTTTGAGCAGCAGTAAAGCTGATATTACACCTTTCTGACACATGATAATCAAACTCTAAGATCTTAGGACCTTTAAACCATTTCCTAGCACTCACAAACCACCAAATCATTGCTACAGTGATGCAGGTACTATACACCACTGAGGTCCAATTCATATTCACAATCCTAAAGATCAAAGGAATGTCCTCATCAGTAAGGTTTGAGACTTAATTAATCATTTCTCATTTCTTACTTACGTTAGCCTTCGTCCGGTTCGATCAGGTAAAGAGATAATAGGTAACATAAATAAAATAAAAGCAACACTGATAAACCCCATCGGTCTTGAGGCTTTCCCTAAAGACCAGGGTCCAGGTTGAAATTGAGATCTCTTTGGCGAAAAGGTACGATTAGCGATCGGAATAAGATAAGAAATCAAAGCAGCCATAGATCCAAGCGAGAAGAAAGCATTGATAGCAGTTTTACCAGCAAACGTGAAAAGTAAAAAACCGATGCCTAAGAAAGTATTAAACCAAATCGCATTGATTGGAACATGCAATTTAGGATGAAGTTTTCTTAAGGTAGGTGATAAAGAACTGAAGAAATCATCTCGAGCGTATGCGTATGTGATTCTTGATGCTGATACGATTGATGCTTGACCGACTGAAATCCCACATGAGATGGTTAAGCTTAGTAAAACTAGTGTAATCCTTTTTGGAAATTGTTCTAAGAGATAAGATGCCCAAGTTTGATCTAAAGTTGAGTTTAGGATTGGTTCTATGTTGAGGATTGTGACCGCTACTAGAAGTTGGATTATCCATCCGAATCCTAAAGTGAGTGATGAGGATAACTGTTGGAATCATCAAACATCAAGTTCAAAAGATTAGTTATCATTCCTTTGATGAAATCCAAATTGAAAAGACGTAATAAGAAAATCATGGCCCACCACTATGGCTCGCGGACAAGATCTGCGAGGATCAGCGCATTCATCACTCAAGTTGAACCCAGTATCAAACCCAATCAAGAGCCAAATGATTCCAATCGAAGACATAGCCACAGATATCCAATCAGGATAATCTGTAGGATTACGAAAAGTAGTAAAAACAGAATGAAGTGAAGAAGTCGAAAGATGAGTAAGATTTCCATTGGTGGGCGTGATAATTAGATCAGAATTCTTTAAACCATGAGTTTTCCAAAGAGGAATAAACAAACAAAAGAAAACCAAGGATAATAAATTAAGTAAAGTAGAATAAGAATTAACGAGAGCTAATCTCTTGGTAGGTAAAGAAGCTAGTGTAGCATGAAAGATCATTAAAGTAGAACTCAAGATGAATTTATGGAGAGTCTTGGGATGATAATGAGGATTTGAAATCGAAATTGCAGCTAAGATCATTGAAGATAATGCATGATCGAAGGCTGAGACTGATGTGACTTGTGCTATCCAATTTGACCATCCTGAGATCCATGACAGAATCGGTCCATACCCCTCGGGTGCTAAGGCTGCTGCTACATAATACGTTCCACCACTCGTTGGCATCGATGAACATAATTCTGCTAAACAGAGTGAGATACATTGAAGTGGAATCATCACTAAAAGGCCTCCCCAGAACATTCCTATGAGGTGTAGCAAAAAGATGACTTGTAAGCTTCACATGCGAGTGTTTCTTTTGGATTTTGTCTTTCGATCGAGATAATGATTTTTGGTTCTATGAGCTCACCAGCTGTTCCACCATAATGAAGACCGTAAAAGATAACTGAAGCCATATTAGGTAATAATGCCACTTGACCAAATGCTATACAAAAGATTGACCACCAATTTAATTCACGATGAAGTTCTTCTTTATAAGCTGATTCATATACTTCGCCATCGTTTTCAAGCTGTCTTACATTTTCGACTAGTGTTGATGCTCCTTGAAGGTGTGGATTGATCATGATGGGAGATGACATATTCTTATGATTATGAGTTGAATTTGATGCTTCATCCTTTGAGTTTCCATCTTGCTTTGAATTTTTGAAGTTTAACATTTTTTCAAGACTTGATCGTCAGATGCCCGTTTGCCAAGGCTCAGATCGCGTCCTCGCCAGGCGACAAATCAAGTCAAAAGTCCAGGACAAGGTAGGTGAGAGGATGGTGTCGACTTTGAAGGTGTTTGCAGTCTGACTCTCATGGAAAGATTTCTTTAGATTAGTTGAAGGTACCGTATAACGCTAAAAGTAAGGTTGAATATCAATCGAGGTATTTTTTTGATTCGACATCGGCTACGTAGTTTATGTGTGTATTTAAGGAAAGCGGAGATGGTTCGACTATTATAGTAACTATAGTGAAGTGAACAGTGATGCTATTACTAGTCTACAAGACAAGATGAGACCTTGATGGGTCGGTTGTTTGGTTTCGATTCATACAAAGAAACGCACATTGATGTTACCGATCATGAGCTCCAACATACAAATTTGCAGTGTTGATCATCTTTAGGTCCTTTGATGAAAGTGCTATATAGTAAAATGAAGATAACTGATCGAGTAATAATAATAATATCGGGAGTGATCATCGTGAGCTTGAGGCTTGCTGAGACTCTCAATTTTCAAAGTCGTCCACCTCATCAAGGATGTCCATATGGACGAAGGCAAAATAGAGCCTGAGGAGCTTTCAACAAGTGTGAGTGTTACCCTGATATTATAGCCTCATGAATCATTCATAAATAAGACGCACCCACTATGTATGTAGTTCATCAGGTGATTTTCAGCCTAGCAAAAGTGCTCACACGCCCCAAAGTCAAGACTTCAAGGACGAAACTCATCGTATCATCGCCAAGAACATTATCCAATC